>APFE031507830.1:0-24683 GCA_000404065.3 Pinus taeda
GTGGTTCTTGTATGGGAAAAGGAAAAGTGGACTCTTCCTCATCTCTCTGTCTTTGATGTGGTGCTGACCCATCTCCTTCCTCAGCCGTCTTAGTAGATTTCTCTGTATCAGAGTCACTTCCTTCAAAGAGGCGATTAAGGTAAGAGTGTTCAGTCGCTGGAGAGTGTTCAATCTCTGGAGTGTATTGAATCACTGCACTACTTTCTCCTTGTGTGGCAGACCTAGGAAAGTCCCTCTTCTGAGATTTATGTATGAATAAAGTTTGCCTTTCAACGAGAGTAAGTCTCTGTGCTGATTTTTGTTTATCCTCTAATGCTTGAATGAAATTTTCCTCAGCTGGTGTTGAATTCTTTACAGAGTCTGCTCCTGATGATGATGGGTTAGTTTTTGAATGGTGGGGGGTTCTTATGAATCTACCCTGATTGTCTCTAGACCTAGGCATAAATGAACATGACTTTTGACTAAATTTTTGTTGATTTTTGTTTATTAAATTTTTTTCTTCTCAATCCTTTAAGTACGCCTCCCCGGCAACGGCGCCAAAATGTAGTGTCCTATCTAGGGTGCTAGATTGGGCTAAATTTATTATCAACCAGGATGCGTATACTAAAACCTATGATCCTAATTTATTAACACAAAACCCCTAAATCAATTTAAATGCAATTCAACAATTATAAAACTATTAATTAATTAATTTCCAAGGCATTTGAGGAATAAATGATGAGAAGAGGTAGGAAATGGTCATGTTTTGGGAGGGAAAAAGGGGTCATAGAATGGTACCAACACTCCCTTATTAGTGATGAAGTCCTATATTATCAATACACACAAAGGTAAGTACAAGAGCTCTTTAATAAGATCCAACCAAGCCAAAGGGTTGCTCAACTCTTGTAAGAAGTATGTTTTGCTTTTCTTAAGAGATAATTAGTTGGGTAATGAATCAATAAGAGTAAAGGGATCCCTATATAGATGTACCAAAGAGTATAAAGAACAATCAAAGGAGACATTGTAAGAATAGAGAGGAGTGCTCCAATACCCTTAAGTGTTACCACCTAAGAGGGAAGTGGAGCAGAAGATATGATTGTTACTTAAGACCCCATGATGAAATATTATATTATATAGATAATATACTATGGAAGTAGATGCAGTGAAGAAATAGTTGTAACCACTACCATAGAAAGGAATAGTTTAACCACCTCACCTTGTGGGCCACCTATCATCCTAGCACCTAAGAAGAATGGGACTTGGTAAATGTGCATGAACTCTAGAGATTTGAACAAGATCACAATCAAGAATAGATATAGTCTACCAATGATCAATGATTTGGAGCATGCCAAGTACTTCTCGAGCTGGCTATTAAAGCGAGATACCACTAGGTATGCATTAAAGAAGAAGACACCTATAATACCACCTTTAAGACAAGGCAAGGTTAGTATGAACAAATAGTCATACCTTTTGGTTTATGCAATTATTCATCTACATTTATGTTATCAATGAATGATGTATTCCATCCATATATAGCTTCATTTCTAATAATATAATTGGATGACATATTGGTTTATAACTCTACTAAGGAATAAAACATTTTACATCTCATGTAGGTGTCAGAGTTTCTGTTGATGGTGTTGGAAATCCATCACCCAAGGGGTCTCCCCGATGTGAAGTCCCAATTAGACCTCACACTGTTTGGAATAGGAGCCCCATCCGGAGTATCTCCTCGGTTACCATATATCCTTATATATTTGCCTTGGATTTAGCTATCAGTAAGAGAGAGAAGAGTGTAAGTGCCTTTGCGAAAAGAAGGTAAGTGTGCTTGGTGAATGTTTAGTTGCAGGTGTATCAAGGTTCTTCTGTTGCGGAGGGAGGAAAGACGAGCCTCTAAGAGAGAGGCAATATTACTACACTAGTAGAGGCGCACACAAGAAAAACAGAATCACCTAACATTAAGCAGATTAGTCCACATAGATGCGACAATTGTTACAATAATTACAACACATTTTAAATAAGATAAACACTAAAATAACCAAATAATTTAACTACTCTAGTACAGGTGAAAGCATGCATGAATCATAAACATCCACAAAACAATATTACAATATTCATAATCCATGCATGAAAACATGTTGGCCATCAGGTTTCAAGTATTAAGTAAAAGTCCCAAGATACATGAATGTAATGAACATCACTAGCTCTAATAGGGGAGCATTGGAGCCACGAATTTCTCCCCAAAAGTACTAACTTTGTCTTTTTGATGCCTTATGGGAGAAGCCAAGGTGAAAAGTCCTTTGCTTGTACAACGAGCGTGTATATATAACAAACGAGGTGACCATTCACCTCCCTTATGACTCTTGGACTACCCTCATGATTGTTTGACTTCTATATGAATCTTTGACTTCCTACATGACGTTTCACATTAGATGGATGACTCTTGGATTTCCTCTTTTAAAATACATTTTCCAATGTTAAATTACATATTCAACAAAATGATGTGTCACATGATGACTGATGACATGACATGACATAAAACTAGTGACGTGGACTGCATGATGACATGGTAGTGTCAAGTCACTCTTTGCTATTGCTTCCTTTCTGTCTTCTTGAAAGATGGAACATGCTCTTCTTCTTTCTCATCCTTATGAATTGAAGATAAGGAGTGTCCAATGTGGTCTTGATCCTCAACTACTGTTGCAAACCGATGTCCCTTTGTCTTCTCTTGATGGATCAACCTGTCTTTGCAGTTGCAAGGGTATCTTCTAGCATGGTCTCCTTCTCCATCTTTTTCATCATCATCATGTCATAACATGATAGAATACATGTGCCTGCAATCCACTCATGAAAAGAAAACATCAGTTCGATAAACCCCTAGTCTAATATGTTGCATGATTATTAACTAAGATGTGACTGGGTGGTAGGCTGAGAAATGGGCTCAACGATTGTGCAATTGCGTAGCTCAAGAGCTCACAGGTCAGGCTTGAGCCTTGAGACTGCACAATGCACAGTTCAGGCTGGGTTGGATGAGTCAATGTGAAGTTTAGGGGTTGAAGGAGCCAAGTTGAGGGCTTGAGCATTGATTATTCCTACCGCATAGTTCTGGAAGTAGAGGAGGCTAGGTGATTGCGCAATTGCGCAGTTCAGGAGCTCAAGGTTAAGGCCTGAGCCTTGAGCCTGCGCAATGCACAGTTCTAGCTAGGAAAGAGAGAGAGATTAGAAAACTTTGGAGGTCAGAGGCTGAGCTTGAGCACTGTGATTGCGCAGTGTGCAATCCTGGAAGGAAGAGACTACGCATTGAGTGCCAAGGGACAAGGGTGCTGCTTGAGGGCTGAGACTGTGTAGTGCACAGTTCAGGATGGGCATAAAGAGGCTGAGTGGCATGGTCGGGGAGTTTTCCTAGTTTGACCAAGTGTTGGATCTGTGAGATGAAGATGAACAAAAAAGAGACTTTGAGCATGATCACACACTTAGATGACTTGAAGACATGACAAGGAACACTTAGAACATATGAACAACATACCTTCCTCAATGTAAAAACTTTACGATGAAAGTGGCTACAGTTTTGTGACAATGCTTGAAACTTTGGCAATAAGTGCAGAACGTGTCTACATGATAAGGACAACTCATTCTCACAAAGATCTCCACTTCAAACAAGCCAAAAATCCACTTTATGCGACAAGCGACAATTCCCACTGTTGACAAGGTTAATCCTCTCTGCGGACAAAGACGATCCCTCTAGCCCAATGAGTGGGTCTAGCAACTGAACTAACAATCAACTAGACATCTTCCTAGATTACAATTGAAAAGAAGAACGAAGGAGATGACCTATCTCGTTTTCATGTTATTTCAATTTCGTTTGTTGAGGACCCTAAACCGCTTGTGTGACGGGCTTGTTCCTACTTCTCTCAGTGTTTATGCACATGCGCAAGTGATGACACAACAAGTCATTCCAAAACAAATATAAAATCCAATAACAACCTACTTAACTGGTCAAGGAATATCAAACTAAATGATACATGAACATATACATTTTGGGAAGATGAAAAGAATAGTTGTGTATTATTAGGAAATAAAGCGGAATCCTACAACCAAAGCCTTGATGTTGAAAGGCTCTACTTGAGTGGTAATCCAAGTCCAAGCCAAGAACTCTCCAAACACTCCTCCAAATCAAATGAATAGCCTCTAGGCACAATCTTAGCATAAGGGTGCAAATAGACATAGACCAACCATTTGTGAATGGGAAAAGATGAATATATAGGCTGGGATAGGGAGTTAGGATCTCTCCAAAGATAGGATTTGGTCCTCATCTCAAGGAAGTAGGTCATAGGGATAAGAACAAGAAGCCAAGTTGGGAGAATTTGACCTCATCTATGCCAAACAACCTCCAGCTCGTCGCTGTGGAAGCTTCTAGATCACGAAACTTCTCATCCTCTTTGGGAAAATTACCTTTGTGATGCCATCGTGGGTCAAGTGTGATGCAACAAGTGACCATCGCAGTTTTTAACCTCATAAGAGTGATGAGTCTCAAAATAATGGTTTTAGAGCTATTTCTTCATGGGAAAGCTCAAAGCATTTTCCAATCAATGTTCTAGGGAGGATATGAGTTGCATATCTGAATAAGTACATTGCATGATGGTCATTTTTCGGGCACTTTAGGGTATGTCACGGGGAAGTGCAGGAGGTGCGACAAAATACTGTGTAACAGATGCCCCCTAAAGCAAGAAGGTGGAATGGGTAGTGATGGCTGAGATTATTTATGAGCTTTTGCAAGGACGAGGACACACACTATCAGGGAGACATATACATATACATATCTAAGAGCAAGGCATGAATCTATGGCATGGGTGTAGCCATCCAGATAATAAGGACTATATGAAAGGATCCATGGCATGGGCGCAACCATCCTGATAAGAAGGATCACCTGTAAATATAAGATCCAAGGTGTTAGTGTTAGTCTTTCCAGCCTTCCTCCAGTGATCAAATATGCTCTTACAAAGTGATTTTGAAGTGTCAAGGTCAAATTTTGTCATTTCAGTGAGTCTTCAAGCAAAATTTGGTCACTAGGCATTAGGTCTAGGGTTTGCTCTCACTCCTTTCAAAGTTGCCCAAATGCCAATCTATGTCACTATTCAGCTGAGTCTATCATCATTCATAGGGTTTTCATTATCATCTCAGTGTCTAATGGGTCATTTTACACCTTGTTCATGCTTCAGTTGCGCCTAGGTAAGGTCATTTCCCTCTCCTAGGGTTTTGAAGGCAATTTCTCTTGGACGGTCAAATCATCGGAAAAACTTGTTTCCTGATGTTCAGACACCTTCCCCTATCCTTAAATTACCTTACCAAATGCTTCCCATCACTGAGATCCCCCAAATTCCTCATTTTCGCACAAACCCTAGTTTCTAGCTACAACTTGGCAATTTTCTAGGTTGGGCCCGTGTTTTGCCCTTTTGGACCCCTTCCCCTCACTCAATCTGTAAGATTCCACTTTCCCCAACTTCCTAACATCCCTCCCTAATTCCAAAATTTCCCCAAGAATTTAGAAGCCCCTTATCCCCTTCATTTCACTTCATTTCGACAAAATTCCTTCTTTCACACATCGGGATAAGTTTCACTCAAATGGTGTTTCAGAGCAATAAAAGATGAATTTAAGAAAAATGAGGGACGTTTTTGTCCAAAACATGCCAAAGAATAAAAACCTCCTTCACTTTTTGCATAGTTGTCATGGTTTTAGAGAAATGTCAAAATTACAATCGTCGGATCCAAGGAGGTTGGCCAAGGCACTAAAACGACGGAAAAGGCCCGATCCACTCCAAATTTTGGCCAAAGCCTCTTTGACTGAGCATGGTACTTTATTGGGGACTCCCAGCCCAAATTTCAAGAAATTTGGAGAAAATTTTGTCAATTGTGAATTTTTTGTGCCAAACACAGGTTTTTGCCCTCAACGAGTCGCGCACCGTGCGCGACCCTTTCGATGGGAAGGTCCATTTCAGGAAAAGTTTGCATTTTTGGATTTTTCAGGACAAAATACACTTGCTCAGCAAGTACCAAGAAATTTTACCAATTTTTGAGCCTCTAGAAGGTCAAAAAACAAGCAACAAATGACTTTCTGCCACCTTTTTGACACACAGGAAGCAGTCTTGGGAGATTGCCATTTTGGAGGGGCAAATGGACACCAAATTCAGAAATTCCACTTGGGTTGGAAATTAGACATCCAGAACGTTCCAACAAGCCCACTTTTGCCTCATTTGGACACCTGGAAGTGCCTCAAAAGTGCCTCCAAAGGCGCGCGACCCATCCAGGAATTGCGCGCGACCCATCAGATAGTTTGCACAGGAATTCAACCTATAGCTCAGCAAAACGCAGTTTTGACTAGGTTTGACTTTTTGGAGTGAATTTTGATCCTACTTGATGTAAATGATGTAATTTTATGATATTTTGACACTTATTTATCTCTTCTAGAAGATTCATTCATGAGATAGGCAAAAATTAAATGAATGAATTGGTTTCCTAGCTTATAGAGGCAAGTTGTTTTGACTGCATAGATTTTAGTGATCAGTTTGGAATTGGTTGAAACAGCTCCTAGGATAGTGAGCTCGACCCCTAGAGGCAAGGAAAGAGGTTAGCTTGCCTATATTATGTACTTTCTTAGTCATTTTCATGGTTGGACTCTTGAGGGATAAAGCTTCTATTGTATTACTCATTGTATCTCTGCATTTTGGCAAAGGAAGAAAGACCAGGGTTTTGCAGTCCTTTTTGGGATTCCTGTGGTTACATGTATTGATGGTGTGTTTCTCTTTGTACTTGTAAGTTTGTTATGCGAATCATCTTCTTACTTTTTCTTCTGCAAATTAGGCAAATGAAGTGTTAAGGTAGAATTCATGTTTGCTATGCTCTGCCTTTAAATTTGCTTAATATCAATGTTTTCAGCTGTTTAAGGAGAATTCAAGGTGATTGCTTGCTCTCCTTAGCTCCTCACCAGTCATTCTCATCCATCCAAATCTTTCAAAGGCATCAATATAGTCTCCTACCTCGCCCCAAAGAACCCCCTGCGAAAACTATGTCCAATCCTTGCACCCAAAATTGCCTTTCCCCAATTTTCCACCGAAACCCTAAAAATCCCAAATCAAACCTTTTTATCAGTTTACTAGCCTAAAATCAGTGTTCTTTATTAGTTATCTCTGCCCGTTGAAGATATTTTCCAAGATAGACCGAAGAGAGCCCTCTCCTGCCCCGTAGGGCTAGCTACGAGGCTAAGTGGTTTGATGTTGCCTTGGAGTTTACCTTTTTCAGCCCGAGGTGAAATTTCAAGCGCTAACACACATTTATGTAGTATTAATAATGGACAATATATTTATATGATAATGGATGTGTATCAACACTATCACTGAGGATTCATATTCCTTTGTGTTGCATTATGATGATTGTGAATGCTTCTTATGGTTGTAAGAGACTTGTGGATCCCTATGATATTGATATGCTCTTGAATGGAAAAGTTATTGATATGTTTGTGTTGATTGTTTGATATGACCAGTTGACAATGCTTATGTATGATTTTCTAATGTATGATATGTGGGAATACCTTGCATAATTATTGTGTGAAGTCTATCGAAGACCTATGGTTAATGTTATGAATAACTATTTAATAAACCCATTAAATTGTTGTGTTGCATGGGCATGGAAGGTCATGGGTTGGATGTTATAATGGGGATAAAGTCTCTAGCCATTAGATACAATGAGCTCTACTATTAAAATGTTTCCTGCAACATGTTAAAATACCATGTGAATCTCTATTATGTGTGATGGCTACCATTTTCTTTCAATTACAATCTAACACTATGATATGTGTTACATGGGCCAAGATGGATAAGTATAGTCATTGAAGTTCTCAAGACTTTTGGGCTTGCATAGAATTGGTCTATCTTTGGGCCAAATGGGCCTTAATTAAATTTCAAAGGGAGCTTCGTAAATACTAAGGCCTTGATTTAATAGAGCATGGGATGAAAATAATATCATTACTTGTAGCATGTTATTTGTGTCACATCGTGCCAAAGATTCTTGGAGAATGGTTGTGAAAAGGGACATGGGGCAAGCATAAGCCCATCACATGCCGCCAAAATTGTCCTTGCATTGTGGAGGTGTGATGGTGGCCTCCCTCAAGATTTGGACGTGTAGCACTAACGATAGAGGGAATTTTAGAAGAACACTCTCCATAATTAAATGAGAAAGCACTGCTTTCAAGGGGGTTTGGGACCCAATGGGATCCTTGATGTAAGTTAAGGAGGAAAATGCCATATGGGACACGAATGGCGTGTACTCATGATGTGGCAAGGCTACTAACATGGCACACCAACAATGGTACATGTAGCATGAAGATATGGCCCCTTCGAAGGGCCAAGTGGCCAAATTTGTGTGACACATGACACCCTTGGGAAATGCCACATGGTAGGATGGTGTAATCATGATGTAAATACGACATCAACAAGAGGTAATTAAGTAATGACATGGAAGATAGGCTGATGTATCACTTGGGATACATGTGGGAGTGGATTTGTGGAGCTACTTGGCTCGGGGTTTCCATATGGTGTTGACGCGGTGATTCATGTGGTTAGGAGGCCACATTGTCATGGAACTTAGAACCATGAAGTAAAATTGGTGGTGTCATTTCCAAGTATGTTGCAAATGGAACATAAACCATGGGGTAGATATAAGTCCTATAATAAAACATGTCATTGTTATCTAACCGAGATACATTCATGACACGTCACATGGAAATTAAACAGAGTAACTCCAAGGAATGTGTCATGGAGTTGTGACATGGAAAGTGCCATGGTGGACCTCATGTATGTTGATTTTTCCTTGGCACTTCAAAATCAAATCTATTTCTAAAACACGATCACAAACACACTAAAATGCCACAACACCAAGCACTTTGCACAATGGAAAATGTACAATAGTGAATCAACAAAGTACACTAGAATTTTACAAACCCAAAATTTGCTTGTGTTGCAACTTTAATACAACTAACATAGGTCTCACATACCATGGATCATGGTCCTCACAATTAGCCCCAATATAAGTAAAACTAGGGCTTGACATCAACAACACATTACAATCAATCTTCCCAAGAACAAGAAAAAACTTGACTTACCTGCTGAAGAAGCGCTTACACTAGCCCTTTATGTCCACCTTCCTTGAACACCTAGAAGGTCCTTTTCCACCTATACTCGCAAAGAATATTGTTGCTTCAATACCTATGGCTCATCTTATCACAAGGTCCTCTGCTACTTCAAATTTGCTTGCACATACCAGCTCAACACAATTGCCTTCACTCAATGATTATGCTGCTCCAAGGTCATTGATCTTAGGCTCCAAAAGTCTACTCTCTAACATTCTATTTGGCTCCTCGAATCACTATACATAGGGTTTCAACATGCTTCCTTCACACAATCCCTTTACACCTTTAAAGTGACTACACAACAATTTTTCCTCTACACAATCACTATTCATTAGGCCTTCATCACTTTGTCCAAAAATGTCATAGATGAACACACCTTACACCATATAAACATCATCAACAATCTCAAATGTTAGCCCTTCACTATCCCTTCTTCCTTCACATAGAAACAACCCTTCTCTATGTCCCTTCTTCACTCCTCTGTCTACAATTTGACGCTAGATTCGACCTCTCAAGGATCATATCACACTACAAAATTTCTACCCAATATCACTAAGGTTTTGTGGCCCTTACACAAAGATTAACAATCTCCTTTTAGGGTTTCAACTATCTCCTTCATGCACATAGCTGGAGCAAAGATATTTCAGACTTCTGGACATGATATAAATATGGAAACATCCACTTAGAAGGAATCCTAACTAGGCCATAAATAGTGACCTCAAACCTTGTAAATATTCCTTAATGGCATGAAAAATCATACTGAAATTTGTCCTTTTACCTAGGCAAACTCAACCTCCATTCAAACACTAGAAAGACCATAAAATTCTCTCGCTATCTCCTCCTTAAGGTATGCGAGTCTCCTGAGGTAAATAGAACTTCTTGAGGGCAGATAACACTTAAGATTGATGCTCAATTGCATGCCAAACAAAATCACTCTTGTTCCTACTTATAGTATTCTTGGCAGAGTCACTTTCACTAATGGTTGTGTACTTAATCCAAGCCGACCTGAGCCTACATGCTCAAACTCATTTAACATAAGGAATAAAACTATTTTTATTTGATTATGCCCTCTCCATTGTTGCCATAAGTGCCCTTTATCTCATCAAAGGTTCCCCTCATGGAACAATAAGAATAAAAAATAATTTTCACTTGGGTCTTTTTCCCACATTTTTAGGTACAAAACCCACCACTTGTGTAAATTTCCCACAAAACATATTTTTCATGGATCAACTCCTCACAAACCCAATGTCCCAGGGGTTTTGGGAGTTCCTCCCAAGCTACACATCTCAACACTTCCTCTTAGCGAGGGAGATACTTCCACTCGAAAGTAACTCTTCAACAACACTAGCCAAATATCTAGTATCCACCACTGCATCATACCTTGTAGAATGAACCAAAACATCCTCAGTAGTGTTCCTTCTATTATTCTCCTATACCAATAGGTGTCATATTTCATGATTGACTTGATGAGCTATGTAATATGTTCATACCTTTCCTTGCTGCAAAGGTTTTCTATATTGTCAAAAAATAAAAAAAAATAAAAAAATGTAAAGAGGGTATACCCTAAAAAAAAATCAAAGGTGAAAAGAATAAAATGGTCAAAAAGTGAAAGAAATGACCCCAAACAAAGAAACACCAGGAAAGTGTGTAAGTCTAAATTCCACTACTATTTCATTTTCTGTAATAAGCAATTGTGTGCAGCTTGTTAAACTTTTGTCACAATTTATGAAGAGTCAAACTGTTTAAACTTGGCTCATTCATTTTTCAATTTCATGATGTAGAATAGAGAATAAATATCTGGCCAAACAGTGTAATCTTGGCAGATAAGTAGATAGGTAGAGTAAATAAAAAGGAGCTCAACAGTGTAATCTGAGCCCTTGGATGTAATAAGTGCAAATTTAGGTAGGCTTGCCATGTAAAAGAAAAAGAAGATTGATAAGGGTTCGCCAGTCTAAGTGCACCCAAATAAAGAAGAAAAAATGTCAAGCTAAAGTAGGTAGGGTAGGTAGATGGTGTTGCAGAATGATACTTGTGATGAAAAATGTCTCTAAATGTGTTAAATTTTACTTTTATCACAAGTGCAAGGCAAACATTATACTTGATGCAGCTCAACAAGACAAGGTCAAATAATTAACTTCCATTCACATTTTTCCCTAAAGATTTCACTCATTCCCCCCTAAAGTATTAAGGTCTTTGAAAATTAAAGGGGCTCAGAGCATTTCTCTGATTTCTTGAGGGACCGGACCCTCGACCCAATAATTTAAATGGCCAAAGTACTAAAAAAACCATCATTCATTCATTCTCACAAGTCATTTCCTAAGTGAAAATCCTACTTTACTTAGGAAAATACATAACATCACCTAAAAAACCTTTTTTTCATCTTTTAGCCTAAGTTTGAATATATACGTGAAATGTTTAACTTGGTGCTTTTCGTTTCATAGTCGTATTAACTTTAACACATAGTATATAACTCCCAAATAAATTTTCACCTTTTCACGTATTATTTAATTATATAAAATCCCCAAATATTATATATTCCTGCCCTAGTTAATTATAACCGTAAACACAGTTAAAGGAGGATTAATGAATTAACTTGTAATTCATTAAGAACCTTCCCTGCTGCATGACAACAAGATTAATTAACCCTCTAGGTTAATTAATAACCACCCCTCGACCAATCACACTGCCCCCAATACGATTAAAACATTGTTTATTGTGTCGGGCCCACTACAATTAATGCATTGCCATGTCCCACACCCATCTGCCATTCGATCAATCCCCTTTCATCTGACAATTGACATCGATATCGCGCCCCCCTAGTGACCGTGCTTTAACTCGCAATCACCAAGCGGTTTTTCGCCCGTACCTCTGCCACGCGTCGTGTAGTCCATATGTTTGCTCCCCCTCTGCCCAAAACCACCTAGCTTCAAAAGCGATGCGATCGCGTACCACTTACCACCCTCCACAAACGACAAAATGTTACATCCTTGCTTGCGTCATCTGCCCGATAAATCCAAAAAGACCCCACCAACCTCAATTTTGTTAAATAAAGCGAACAAATGTCATTTTCATTGTAGTTTGCTGCGACCCATGCTCCCATGCAAAACAACGTCCAAGTCAACTGTTCCAGTTTCCCAACCACCACCTGATCAGAAAAACTCCAGCAACGCATTCCGTAGCTTATCATCCAACCCGCGATTGTATTGTGTGCTTCCTTTATACAGGTATTTATCCAGTTTACCCTGCAACCCTGTAATTTCGGTTTCCTACTAAAAATTCTACAAAAGAGGGCCAAATTTCAATTCTAGAACAGTCTGTGGTCGCCATATAAAGTCTCAAACCTGTTGTTTGGTCTATTTTCTCACAGAAAGTCTAAATTCCATTTTTGAATCCACAAGAACCAAAAATGGAAACCCTATAGCCCTGAATGTCGCACCCATGAACGCTCCTCACAAAGACTTAGATTATCTGCCCCTGGCCGATAAAGACTTTCAGATAAAAGACTTATCTGGTGATGGTAACCATCTTAAGATCTTTTTCCAAATCAAAGGTAGTTATCTAAATAAGTCTGACATTTTTGGACTGTGGGAATCTAACCTTCCCATGTATTTCCTCCCCTCAGCCCATGTTTTCCCAGACATAATTCATCAATGTTGTGCTAATTGTGATCCCAACTAGAGAGTTGTTATGTCCCCATTCCAAACTGTCCTTTTCCGCATAACTGCTCAATCCATCAATGAAATGATACACTTCCATTCTAGTCAGCCCCTCACCCCTCTTTCCATGGCATATTTACTTGAAAAAGCATCTCAATTGTCCCAATCAGAAGTGAGCAGTATTGCTCAAACCTTCATGCAACCAAAGCACCAACCCAAGGGTCCACCTCCTTATCTGTAGACTTTCTTCACTGAAACTGGAAGACTTCTTGTTGATATGATATCCCTGATTATGGGATTTAACTCTAGTGAATTTGTTGATGATATCACCCTAGTGTTACTATCAATCTTTACTCCAGGACAGCCCCCTGCTGTTAGATATGACTATGCCTCCCATATTGCCAACAAAATCCATGACCAATTCATGAATTTTGAAAGGGAAGGAGTTTTAAAATATACCTCTTTCATATACCATCTCATGTTATACTATCAGTCAGATAACTTTCCATTCCCTGTCAAGAAACTGGACACCAGAGGAAATCCTAGGTCTGTCATATTTTGGAGTTCAATCTTTCATAATACCATTGAGTCCCCTTACACTTATAATGAGTTCATTGACTTATTTGTACATCCAGCAACCTCTCTATTGATAGGAGTTTCCCCTCCTAGGATTAATGGTGACATGAAGAAAATTCTCCAGCTCTCTAAGCAATACAGGATAGGTGACTGGTACCTATACAAAAATCATATAGAAATCAGGATGTATAGGTGTGAACTTTTCCCTTTTAAGTTACCCAAGTATGTTCCCATGAGATTATTTGCATTGGAGTATTTCAGGCGGATCATAAATGCAGATTTAGTCCATTTTTGTAGTGCAAAGAAGAAAGCTCAGCTAAGAATAAAGAACCAGCTAGGCCCTTTTGTCATCAACTCTAGGGATGCATGGAAAGAAGCGGAAAAGATTTTAGAAGACCATCTTAGATTAAGAAAGAGTTTTAGACGGGTACCATATGACCCCAATAGTTTTATATGTGACAGAAGGACAAAGAACAGGTTATCCCCATATATTCATCATAGGATTCCAAAAATCGAGCAGTTTGCAAACTCAGATGAATGGATTGAGGGAACCCTAATAGAAGAGATTAGTGAACAAGTCAATATGGAAAAGTCTATGAGAGATCTTGAGAAAACCCTTGACTTGGATTCTTTTGGGTAGGTACCATTCCAGTGGTCTTAAAAATAAGCAATTAGTATATCCACTGCTGGAACTTCTCAACAGCCTCCACAGGAAGCCAACATACCAGCCACATGAACATCCAAAGGCAAGGAAATAGAGACCACAAAACAACCTACAATGACAGATAAGCCTGGAATTTCCAAAGAACAAGGTCAAGTGCCAACTCCTCTTGCCCAAACCCATGCAGCAGAAAGTCCAGCTTTGCAAACTCCTCTAAATGAGGAAAGAAATAAAAATAGGGATAGAGAAACTACTACCCCTGCCAGTGGACCTACAGGACAACCTAGAGCAAAGAGGCAAAGACTGAATCCTCTTTCAGAAGAGGAAATTATTGAAGAAACTACAGATATTCTAAGAGTTGAAAGAGCAACTAGCCAGCAAAATCCCCCATTGGGAGGAACATCCACTAGCTCACAAAGGCAGGAGCTAGAAAGACAACACAGTGCAGAAGTATCATCCACTGGGCCACAAAGTAAACATGCCTCAGATATTAAGAAGACATTCACAGAAATAAAGGCTAGGAATGACCCAATGAGGATTCAAATGTATAATCATTATTTAAAAATGGCCCCCACAAATCAGCAAAGACTAATGTCAGCCTATGACATTAAAGAAGGAAGATGATAATGAGTTACTTCAAGCCAAAGGTGCAACAATCCCAGTCAGTAGCGGATTACATCAGAACAAATTTGGAGGTATGATCCAAAGATATTAATCCGATGGATCAGGTTGAACTTCACAAGCAAACTGGAGAAATGGTCTATTCCACACTGGCTGACAAAGTAATGATGGCCCACAAGCTACAAAATTCCTTGGATAATACCACTGCTCAACTACATTTGGAGAAAGCCTCTTCTCTGGCCAAGGATAACATAATCAAATCATTAGAAGAAATCATCATTGGATTGGGACATGATCCCAAAGATGCTAAAGGCATAGAAGCATTAATCAAGAAAAAAGAAGAAGACATTGTTTCCCTGAAGAAACAACTAAAGCTACCTCCTTCAAGGCATCCACGGACTGCTGAGGTTATAAAACAAAAATATGAAAAAGAGATGATGGACCTACTCTTGAAACTTAATGAAAGGTTGAATGACACAGAGCAGGCATTAGAAAATGCACTAAAGGACAAGCAAGGAGAATTGACCTCTCAGCCTCCTAAAGTAATACCCATAGTCTCAACAGCAATCCCCTCTACACTTGGGACAACCTTAGCTCCAAACATTCCAGCAGCCACAACAGAGGTGGTCACAAATACAGTTACAGCAGGAAAAGCACCAGGTAGAAACACCAATTTGAGCACAGAAGAGCTGATAAAGGCAATGGAAGACATGAGGCTACAAGTCTCAGAATTAAAGCAGGTAAAAGAAAAATTGGCTAAAATGGAAACTGATTATAATATCTCAAAGATAAATGTTGTGGAAAAAACAAGGGAGATCAAAGCATCGGAAAATAAAGTAAAAGCATTAGAAAAGGATCTCACTTTTGACAAGCCTTTGGCAAAGATCAAGAAAATCCTTTAGGCCAACATCATTCAATCTATAAATGATGGTTGGCCATGCATCCAAGTGATCTATGAACAGATTGATCTAGTAAGAGCAGCACAGGGAGAAATTCAGAAGACAAGAGCCTTGTTAGGGCAAATGCCAGATGAAGCCAACTGGCTTATACACTTTTTGAATAATAGAAATAAGGAACAACTGGAAGAACTTGGCATCTCAGACAGGACAGAAACTATTTTGGAAATCAAAAGGGTGCTAACTAAGAGAACTTTGATGCGGAATTTAGAAAGGAGATGTCAAGGTATGCAGGTGGGAATCAATTATTTTATGGAGAAGTTCATTATTTTGCAGAATAAAGGGTTACCAAGTCCTTTGATGATTAATGACAGATTAATGAAGCACATAGATTATGTAGACAAATTGAATAAGTATGTTGGCAGTCAAGCTAGTTCATCAACAAGTGTATCAGGAATAAAAGCACTCCCCACAGGCCGAATTCTCTATGATAGCTTAGAGAACTTATTCTATGTTGAGCATGAGATAAAGCACGTGTTCACAATCCAGCCTACCTTTTTCAGATATACAGAAACTGATGAGACCCTGAGGAAACTTTAGAAGCACAAATTGCTAGAGCAAAAATGGTGGGAACACATGTTAGAAATTTTGTAAATTTATCTTTGGTAAAATGTAAATTTTGGGCTATTTACCATAGTAAGATGAACAAAGGTGAACCAGGATCAAACAGGTCGAAGTGTATCAGAACAGGTAAAGAGTATTAGTCAAAACAGGGCAACCAATATAGAGTTACTATAGAAGACAGCAGCAAGCCAAATTCTAGGGCCTACCTCCAACACACTCAGAGAGAATAGGAACAGCACAACAGCAGTTTGCTTTTCTCCTATCTTCGAGACCAGTTGTCTCTATTTTCCTGTGACTTATTCTGAATCATCCTAGAATATATCTCACTCTATTAGGAGATATTTTTTGTATAAATACCCCCTCAATTAGAGTATTGAGGGTGGATTTAGAGACATTGATGTAATACTGATTATTTGGAATAAAGTGTTGTTGGACTCAGCTTTTGCATGGCTTGCTGGACAAAGAATTAATGCAAGGGAATTTTCTCAGAATTCTTGAATCAAACACCGGATCAATAAGTCTCCTATACCTTGTGTGTTAAAGTTTTCTTTGTTTATAATATCATCTATGTTTCACATTTGAATGATAAACGAAAAAGAGTAACTCAGAATATGCTTAATTGCACTTTGTTTTTAATCGTTATTATTCTCTATGTTTTCTTCTGAATTAGTATAAACAGTCAATTCTTAATTGCCCATGTTTTCTAGTTTTTTCATTTTAACCATTTAGTAAAGAATTCTTAATTGCTCTTTATTGACGGTTAGTAACGTTCTACTCTCTTAAGTATGTTGAAGGATTCTTAACTACCCTTCACCTATCTTAACACCATTCCATTGATTCCAAGTCTTTATTTGTTCCCTGTTTGATTATTTTGCTCTGTGAAACCATCTTTTGTTAAGAAACCAAGTCCAATTAAGCCATCTTCTTTGACTCTATTAGCACAATGGCCTAAATTAGTCAGTCCTACCCTCTGTTATTGAATCTCACCACCCAAACTCAAACAAAACCCCTAAACTTAATAACTAGCCTAATATCTTTCAAAACAAAGCTAAACCTTAAAGATAGAGCCCTCTCTGGATACAGATTGGCTAGATTTTGTATCTAAAAGATTGGTTTGTGGTTACCTCGGACCCCTTTCCCCTTTTTACAACTTCTGGGAAAATCTGAGTGATAACACCTTCCATGAGAATCCTCTCACTTATTCTTCTTGTGATAGGTCTTCATCCCATTCAACAATTCCTTCTTTCCAGTTGTGTATGTCTCCTTACTCCCCATTGACCATGCACTCTTCTTAGGTTGCAGATTCTCCCTCTTAAACTGTATACTCCTGCTCGAACTTGATTCCCTCAGAGTATTAGGAACCTACTTCTTCCCTTGCTCTATAGTATTTCTCATCAATTGGTATAGACCATGCTCCCTAACTCCAATGATATCTCCAGCAGGTTTAGATCCTTTAGGCCTGAGCATCACTTTCCCTTCTCGGAATATCACCTCAAACCCCTTCAACTCGATCACTAAGACATACAACATGCTATACCTGAGCTTTGGTACCCACGATACATCTTGAACTTGTAGCAACCCACCTGACTCCATCCTAAATGGCACAACACCTAACCTTCTGACGTCTTTCTGACTCTTGTTACCGACCTCCATTTGCAACTTCAAGTCCCATTTAGTTATAGTCTCAAAAACTTCTTGCAAACATGTCATATTCTTCAATGCTCCATTATCCATGTACCATGCATGCTCATAAATAATACCATAAGAAAAATGGGAAAACAGAGAAAAGTCTTCATCAAACCTTCTTGAAAATTCATCCAACTCACGTGAATATGTAGCAACCCAGCTATCTCCTTCTTCTTCTCATTATATCCCTTCTTCTTTTGTGGAAAATTTCTTGCATAATGACCATACTTGACACATTTATTACACTTCAACTTGCTTAATACCTTCCTCTCTTTTCCCTTCATATTTCCTATAAGAGCCACATTATTTTTATCAGACTTATTATTCTTGTAAAGATCCTTGTCTTACATTTCTTCTTGGATGAAGTCATCCCATAACCTATTCCAATATGGAAGTTTATCTCGAGAGATGATCCCTTTGATAAATGGCTTCCATTTCTTGGAGAATCCCTTCAAAGAAATCCTCATTAGCTCTGCTCTGCAATGTTATATCCAATAGAAATTAGTTGATCTTGAACTTGAGAAATCCTCGTTAGATATGGGGCCACACCTTCTCCATCCAACATCTTGGCGTTCTTTGACTTCTCCCTTAATACCAACAACCGGTTCTCATTCTTATTCTGGAACAAGTCCTAAAGAGATTTCCACGTCTCTTGTGTAGTTTTATTCCCGATTAAACGAGGTAGCAAGTGATCTTTGACATCATATAGGATGATGACCTTAGTATTTGCATCCAACTCTTCATAAAATTCCAACTCCTTAGGGTCAGTTGGCTTTTGAATCTCCTTATTGGCAAACTCCCATTTCTTGTTCACTAACAATAAAAGCTTAACCCTTTCCTTCCAAGGACTATAGTTGGAAAAGCCATCCAATCTATCTTCATACCTTAGGCTAGTGACCAACTTCACTATGCTACTAGTCCTTCAACAACAAGGCAACCAACTCCTTCTTTAATTGTACAATGTGCACACTCTGATTTAGTTGTCCCTTCAAAGTTTCTCTAATACCATGTTGATTTTTCCTCAGCACTTCAAATCAGGTCTATGTCTAAAACATAATCACAAGCACACTAAAATTCCACAACACCAAGCACTTAGCACAGTGTAAAATGTACATCATTGAATCGATAAAGTACACAAGAATTTTACAAACACAAAACCTGCTTGTATTACAACTTTAATACCACAAACATAGGGCTCCCATACCATGGATCATGGTCCTTAAAATTAGACTTGATACAAGTAAAACTAGGGCTTGATGTCAACAACACATGTCAATCAATTTTCCAAAGAACAAGAAAAAACTTGACTTACTTGTTGAAGAAGCGCTTACACAAAACCTTTATATCTACTTTCCTTGAACAACTGGTAGGTCCTTTTCCACCTATACTATCAGAGAATACTACTACTCCAATATCTTTGCCTCAGCTATTCACAAGGTTCTTTGCTACTTAAGATTTACTTGCACATAACATATCAACACATCACCTTCATTCAATGACTATGTTGTTGTAACACCCTCCTCACATATCTACCCAAGTAACCGACCAACCGAGGTAAACATGTGATGAGAGGCTACTATGATATAAGTCATCCTCCTAAGTATCCTTAAGGAAGTGAAATCGATAGAAACACATCAAACATACCTTTCACATCAACAACAACACTCCCAGGAGCCATCCCAACCACATAGGTATCATGACCCTGGTTCCCATTGAGTTTTTAGGATATTAAACCTCTAGATTCTCCTATTTTATGGGCATGCCAATGTCCAGAGAGCTTTGGACACTCCCATAATCTTGCATGTCTGCGTCCAAGGACTATTTCCAGCAGACCTGTGCTAGAGTCCGCGAGATTTAAGGCACTTTTCAAGCCCAGAATTTTGGCCACTAGCCATAACTTGTTAACTTCCAGAATCCATTAAACACATGATGACAATACTAATAAACCAAAAACTACCTCCAGGACTAGGCTTGACCATACCACCCAACCGTAGACATGGTTGAACCAAATATTTCTTTCATCCAGTCACCCCCATGCCATATTCCAAGCATGAATATGGGATTTCATGGATAAACGAATCCAAAAACAACCAAGGGAATCCATAGGTTAAACCACCTCCACCCTCACCAAACCATGATCACACCAAAACCGATGCTTTGATCACAAAACTGAACCGAACTTGGAATTCCATTTGGAATCCATCACTATTGTTGAGGAATTTTCCGTCTCCTTGTCTCTCAGGCTTTACCACAATCCAATCCTAGATCACTAGGCCCTAAGCCAAGACACCTCCCTCAAGCTTTACTGTGTATCCCACCAAAACTGGTCAAGGGAATCCTAGACCTTTGGGAATGAACCTTGAGACCACCTCTGCCCTGGATTCTGAAATCCATCCAGCAATTCCAAAGCTCAAAACTAAGATCAACATCCCAACACACCATGGCATCCGAAAAAAGGCAAGGCTAGGTTGAAAACCATTGTCATAACCTAACAAAACTATGCCACTAACAACAAGAGAACTGGACACCAACATACAAAGCTATGCATGTCAAAACTAGCTAGGAGATCACACATGCAATATGTTACTTGCAAGTATACCTTTTGAAGTTGCTTGATCCTGCTCTTCCTTTCTTGATCCTTGCTTTCCTTCCTTTCCATTTGCTTACTTTTCCTTCCTTGCTCCAAAGCTAGAGTGATCTAAGAAAACTCTAAGTGTCCAAGAGTGAGAGAGAGAGAGAATAATGAGAGAGCTCTAAAACTAAATTGACCAACCTTACACTGACCAAGCCTGCCCACTAATCCTCAAAAGCCTTTTTATCAATGAGGCCCCTATTTCTTCATTTTCCATTATTTTCCTTAATTTTCCTCCTCACATGCAACATGTGACCTTTCACCTCCCTTTTCTCCTAATTTCCTTTATTTTCATAAATAAATGTGCCAAAAATACCTTTTTTCCTTTTTAATGCCTTTGCCTTTTCCAATTTCCTTAGCCATAATAAACCGAATGAACACCCACACCAAGATGTCCTATCCAACATTCAGCTTGGAATAAGTGTCCCTTACACGTGGTCTTATTTTGCCTTTATTAACTTTTATTACATAGAATTTTCACCAAGGTTATTACAACTGCTCCAACGTCATTGATCTTAGGCTCCAAAAGTTTTCTCTTTAACAATATATTTGGCTCCTCAAATAATTGTACATAGGGCTTCAACAAACTACCTTTACACCATTAAAGTGATTGAACATAGGCTACATGCAAGGTCTTCAACACAACAATTTTTCCTCTATACAATCGCTATTCATTATGCTGTCATCACTCTATCCAAACACATCATAGATGAACATACCTTTCACCCTATAAGCCTCAGCAATAATCTCCAACATCAGCCCTTCACTATCCCTTCTTCTCTCCTTTGTCCACAACCTAATTCTAGATTTAACCTCTCAAGTATCAAACCACACCACATAATTTCTGCACAATATTGCTAAGGTTATGCAGCCCTTACACATAGACAAACAATCACCTTTTAGGGTCTCGACCCTCTCCTTCATGCACAGAACTAGAACAAATATATTTCAAACTTCTTGACATAATATAACTATGGAAGCGTCCACTTAGAAGGATCCCTAACTAGGGCATAAACAACGTCACTTCAAACCTTGCAAACAAACCTCCTTAAGGGCACAAAAAATTAAAATGAATTTCACCCTTTTACCCAAGCAAACTTGACCTCCATTGAAACATAAGAAAGACAAAAAAATGCTCCAAATCTCTCCTCCTTTAGGTTTGTGGATCTCCTGAGGAAACTCACATTTAATTGGGGAATATAACACTTGATATCAATTCTCAGTTGCATGCCAAACAAACTCACTTTCATTCCTACTTATAGTGTCCTTGGTGGAGTCACTTTCTAGCAAGGGTCGCATCCTTAATCCAAGTTGACCTAAGCCTACATGCTCAAACACATTTAACATATGGAATATAATTATTTTCATTTGATTACACCTTATCCATTATGGCCATAAGTTCCCTTTAGCTCATTAAAGGTGTCCCTCATGCAACAATAAGAATAAACAATAATTTTCACTTAGGTCTTTCACCCACCGTTTTCGGTACAAAACCCACTAATTGGGTACATTACCCACAAAATACTATTTTCATGGGTCAACTCCTCACAAACCCAGTACCCAAGGGGTTGTGGGAGTCTCTTCCAAGCTACACATCTCAACAAACCAAAGTGGTTGTGTCATGTGGGCACCACATGGTTGATCCTTGTTGATGTGGCAAGGTTAAGGGGCCCAAACTTTGAATTTGAATAAAGTTTTATCTAGGCATCAAATAAGGGTAAATTTTATACTGATAGAAATCTCTCGATGAGTCGAACATAATGGTGTTATCCAAATTTAATTATGCTAACTTTGGTGAAGGAGAAATTTTGTAACCCCATTTCCATGACGAGACAATGGAGGTTGCATTAAATGAAAGTAATACCTCCCATCACCCTGGGAAGTCTAAGGGGGTGGGAGGGAGTGTTACAAAGTGGTATCAGAGCCATATATTCAATACTAGACCTCTAGAGATAAAAATTTGGGACTCTGATGCAATATGGTAATGTGTTAGAGTCTATTACAAAGTGTAATGATTTCTAGCGATTAGTTATTGTGTGTTTCTTGTAGCACTTTGGTTATGAACCAAATGTTGTATGCAAGTGTTGATTTTGATATGATTATTGTTTCCTAATAACTATACTAATATGGAAAGTGGTGTTGTAGATAGCTTCACAAGCATAGGATTTTGGTAGGTTTTCCAAGGTGATATTGAGCATGTTTTATTTTTATTGTTGATTAAATAATTATTGATTGTGTATGGCAACACATAAGAATACATCAAAGAGCTTCATGATGGTGCAACAAAATGTTGATAACTTCCAACATTGACAAGAAGAAGAATCATTTAGAAAGAGGAAACAGGAAGATTCTCTTGATTGGATCAACACCATTAGAAGCATAATAGTTGAGCTAAGAATTTATAAGGACAACAACGAAAGGATTATCACAGCCCAAGAAAAGAAAGCATAATTAAATTCCATCATATTTCTTAACCTGTTATACTTGCGAACGCAGAGGCAACATGATCTAGATGATAGTCACCTAGGAAGGGAGAAAAGTAAGCAGAGTGCCTCAGGACCTGGAAGTCATGGAATAAGGACTGATGGTGTAGAGGGAAGTAGATCTAAGAAGAGACATAGGCATCCAAGTGAAGACAACATGAGAGGTGGAACATCACTGGGTACTCTAGAGAAGAGGTCAACAAGTCATGAGTAACTTTCTAGTGCTTCCACCAAAAGGCACTATCAATGGGGAAGGGGGCGGGGGGAATATTGGATTCCAAAGGAGTTCAAGAAGGAAAAACCTCCTACCTTCGATGGAGAGATGAAGAAAACAGAAGAAGCAAAAGCATGGCTACTAAGAATGAATAAGTACTTTAGGGTACATGGTTAATCTAAGAACATGAAGGAAAGAGTATCCATCTTCAATATGAAGGGAAAAGCTGATACCTGGTGGGAATACTTGAGGAATGTAAAATATATTAGAGAAAAAGAGTTGTCCTAGAGGATGTTTGAGAGATATTTTATGGAGAAGTACCTATTTGAAAGGTACTATGACAACAAAGCTAAAGATTTTTATGAGCATAAACTAGGGAAATTGTTAGCCAAGGAATATACAACTAGATTTTTGGAGTTGTTAAGGCACATGCCTTACCTCAAGGATGAGAAAGAAAAGATCTAGAGGTACCTTAGTGGGCTACCACGGGCATTCCAGGACATAATATAATTTGATGAGCCTAAAACATTGGATGATTCCATTAGGAAGATGAGGTATTGTTATGAACAATCCAAACATAAGTTTAATTTTAGGACTGATTGGAAGACTAAAGGTAAATCGAGCTTCAAGGGAAAAGAGAAGAGAGCTTCAGGAAAACAAACTGGAGAAAATAGTGCAATAAACTCCATTCATACCAAAGGTGAGTTCCAACAAAATTTTAAAATGGGACCCATACAATGTTGTACATGTGGGGAAAATCATTTACGAAGGGATTTCCCTCAACAACATCAGAATGGGCCAAAAGTGTACAACATGTAGGCTGCAAATACCATGATAAATTTGGCTCAAAATGTACCACACATATATGAAACATT
Organism: Pinus taeda; assembly: GCA_000404065.3. Classification (NCBI taxonomy): domain Eukaryota; kingdom Viridiplantae; phylum Streptophyta; class Pinopsida; order Pinales; family Pinaceae; genus Pinus; species Pinus taeda. The sequence continues at coordinate 24,085 of APFE031507830.1, forward strand.
AGACAATCGATCATTTGATCACCAAGCCTCTGTAATCAAAATGGAAAGTACGACCAATAATCAATTTGTTTCAATTTTAGTTGACCCTAGCTCAAATCTCAGTTAAATAAGTCCACGAGTTACAGAAACATGTGAGCTACAGACAACAACCCATGAAAGATCTCGGTTGGTTCAACTGGCCATAAAGACTAAGAAATGAGTTGAGAATATGATGAAATAATGCCCGGTCATCATAGACGACATGCCCACTATGGCAGATCTAAACATGTTATCGTTGGGCTCATATGAAATCCTAGTTGGGATGGAGTGGTTAACACTCATAAAATCAAGGTCAAAGGAGGCATTAGAACCTATCCCAAGTTATTCTTAAGGGGGGATGTTAGGATATTCCGACACATAGGAAATAGTTAAGTATAACTTGGTCTAGTGTAGAGTTAGGTAAAGTGTGTTTCTTTACTATGTACATCTGTAACTTACAATCTAACGGTCACGATATGTTCTAGACATGAAGTGATCCGACAGTTCATTCTCTCCTCGGTATTACCGACACTTGATCCATGGCTTAACACCCGATTGGTCCATGATCTCTATTTAAAGAG
>APFE031507830.1:35220-60210 GCA_000404065.3 Pinus taeda
AGTGGTCACGTTGGCTCAGGTCGTGGACTGTTTCCCTCTTTGAGGGTTTTAACCACGTCAAGAATACTGGTGTATTGATCTGTGATCTATTTGTGAATGGTGTCCTTTAGTGTTCTATCTAAGGAACTTACCCTGTAAATTCCTACATAAGTCGATTGAGTGTCTCAATGACAAAGGAGGAAAGATGATTTTACAGGGAAAGCAAAATCCCATGACAGTTTGGAAAATCATTGCATTGTAATTGAAGAGGTGTAGTAGAAAGGGGTGAAAGCTATACGTTGTCCAAGTGACCATTGAGTTAGAGGCAAAGAAAAATGGAGTTGAAGAACACCAAATAACAAAACAATTCAGTGATGTGTTTCTCGAAGAGATTTTGGGACTACCACCAAGAAGGGAAATTTACTTTTCAATTGAATTACTACCAGGATCAATGGCAGTATCCAAAGCTCCATAATGAACGAGGATGTCAGAGTTGGTATAACTCAAATCGCAATTAAAATAATTGTTGGACGAAGGTTCCATGAGACCCAACATATCACCTTGGGGAGCCCTGGTGTTATTTTTCAAGATGAAAAATGACACATTAAGGTTTTGTATTGACTACATGCATTTAAAGAAGACCACGATAAAGAAAATGTATCCCCTACTGTGGATTGATGACCTATTTGACCAGAGAGGAGTAGTGGTATTCTCAAAGATAGACCTTAGGTCTTTGTACCATTAGGCACACATTAAATTTGAATACATCCATAAGACGACGTTCAGGACTAAATATGAGAATTATGAGTTCATGGTGGTGTCATTTGGGCTCACCTATGCCCCAAAAAAATTCATGTGTCTGATGAATAATGTTCTTAATCCATACTTGGACAAATTTGTGCTCATTTTTGTAGATGATATATGGGTTTATTCCAAAATCAAGGAGGAGCATGAGGAACATCTGATAGTGGTGTTGTAGTTGCTGAGAGAGATTAGACTTTATGGAAAACTCAATAAGTATGAATTATTCTAATCTCAAGTGTAATACTTGGGGCACATTCCTTCTAAAGAAGGAGTGGTAGTGCACCCTGACAAGATCAATACTATTATGGAGTGACTTCCTCCTCAGAATGTGACAGAAGTTAGATCCTTCATGGGTTTGGTTGGTTATTACCAATGACTTATTCAAAATTTCTCCAAGATTGGATGCCCCATCAAAACATTACAATGGAAATGAGCTAAGTTCCATTGGTTAGTGGAATGTACAACAAGATTTGAGAAACTAAAATACCTGCTTACACATGCAACAATATTAAGAATAACGAACCTAGAGAAATATTTTGCGGTATGCATGAATGCTTGTAAAGAATGATTGGGTGGAGTCCTCATGCAAAAAGAAGAAACAATCTATTTTGAGTCAAGGAAGTTGAAAGAGCATGAGTGAAATTATGTTACCCATGATTTAGAATTGGCAGCAATAGTTCATGCACTGAAAATGTGGAGGCATTAATTCCTTGGAAGGAAGTTTATCTTGATGTCAGATCATGGAAGGATGAGGTATCTATTTTATCAACCCAAGTTGAATGCAATATAGGAAAGGTGGTTAGCCTTGATTAGTGATTTTTATTTTGAAATCAAATATATCAAAGGCAAAGAAAAGAAGGTAGCTGACACACTCAATAGAAGGCTACAGGTATCTCATGTGGCAACTATCAATACATGTGAAAGTGACATTAAAGAGAAGATTAAAGAGATGATGGAAGAGGATGAACATTAATATCAAGTGAAAGAATCCCTCTAGTAAGATCCAGAAGGGGCATTGAGCAAGAACTGCTCCCTCATAAAGGATGGACTGTTAAATTTCAAAATAATGTTGTATGTACCTTGTATGGGCGACTTGAAGAAGCCCATTTTTGATGAGTTTCATAAAGACCTTATTCAAGTCATCCTGGTTACCAGAAAATCACAACAATTATGAAAAAGATGTATTATTGTCCAAGCATGAAGAAGGATGTGGTTGAGTACATTTCTAAATGCTTGGAGTTTGAGTAAGTGAAGGTGGAGTGTAAACATCCGGCAGGGTTGTTACAACAAATCCCCATTCCAAATTGGAAGTGGGAAATCATTTCCATTGATTTGATCATAGGTTTTCCAAAGACACCTAGATAGCATGATTCCATGATGGTTGTGGTAGAAATCCCGAGAAAGACAACTCATTTTATAGTTTTCAAGTCCACCCACACAACAAGTGTTGTTGCTCAAATCTTAATGAAAGAATTGCTTCAATTGCATGGAGTACCCAAGCAGATTATTTCAAATCAAGATGTTAAGTTTACTTCAAAGTTTTGGAAAGTGTTGTTTGTCGGTATTGGAACATAATTGGCATTCATTGCAATGTATCATCCTCATACTAATGGATAAATTGAAAGGATAAATAGAATGTTGGAGGACATACTGAGAATGTATGTCATGCATCATCCCAGGAAGCAACAAGAGTTTATACCACTGGTAGAGTTTTTGCCTACAACAATGGGTATCAAGATTCATTAAAAATGAGTTCATTTGAGGTCCTTTATAGTAGAAGATGCAATACACATATTAGCTGGAGTGATACAATGAACATGGTGCATATTGGGCTTGATATGTTGAAGGAGATGGAGTAAGAGATAATTTCTATTAGGAAAAATTCAAAGGTATCTTAGGATAGGAAGAAGAGCTATGTGGATAAACAAAGGATGCATAAGGAATTTCAAGTGGGGAAACATGTTCACCTTCACATTAGACCAAGGAAAAGTTCCTTAAAGATTGGATAGTGTGCTAAGTTAGCACAAATATTATGTGGTTCATTTCATATCTCATAAAGAGTGGGGCCAATGGCCTACAAATCGGCTTTACCACTTACCGTGAAAGCTCATGATGTTTTCCATGTTTCTTTGCTTAAAAATTATGTGCATGATGTTAATCATGTTGTTTATTAGTATGTGGTACATGTGGAATCTGAGGGAGAATTCCAACCAAAGCCATTGTGAATTTTGGATCAGAGGCACCTTCAGCTCCAGAATCAAGTAATCGAGCAAATCAATGTGCAGTAGAGGAACTTTGGACTAGATGAAGCCACTTGAGAGATGTCTGATCAAATGAGGGTATCATAACCTTTTTTTGTTGTTGAGTAAGTAAATGTAAATGTGATTGTAAAAATGAGTGGATATGTGTATATAAAGCTTGTTGCAAAATTTTGTGTTCAAGCATAGAACATTGAGGATTGTGTTCCTCGAAGGGGGTGGGGTCTGTAATAGCCCTTTTTGGTCATCCCTTATGTAAAAATCATTGTATGAACAACTATGTAAATGTGTGTGTGTGTTTTTGTGTGAAAAATGTAAAATGATTACTGGACCGAGGAGTGGACACAAATTTAGAGATGAGGAGGAGGAGGCGTTGTGCTAAGTTTAAGCCAACCACTGCATATAATTCCCCTATAATTTCCTGAAGGAGTATGGCCTGATTGGTGCAAGTCTTGAATGTGTATGCGCTGCCTGGATGAAGGATGAGCCCATATTGTCCTCATTACTTGGTAAGCGTGTGAGATGGTCAACACACAAATTAGGTCATGCGCAGTAGGCAAGGGTAGGGGTATGCTTAGAGAGGAGGAAGAGAGAACAATAAAAGGAAGTGGTGGAAGAAGGGGAAGTGCAAGACTGGAGAAACAAAACATGGATGAGAAAGGGAGAAAATCCTTGATCATTAGAAGGTGTTCTGTAACTATAGGGTAATGATCCCTATGCTTTTGGCTAGACTAGTAATATATTCTTGGGAAACCTAGATTGGTAGTCAAGGTTCAGTGGAGTTGAATCACTCAGTGCTTTCTTGGAGCTAAGAAACCACTAGGTTCTTGCCTTGAGGATGATAAACCACATATGTGCTTGCTCGTATGGATAATAAACCACTGGGTTATTTCCTATAGTTTATAAACCACTAAATGCTTGCCTTAGGGCCAATATATTAAACCAATTAAGTTCTTATTGAAAGGGCTAAAAAACTGCCTACATAGTGCGTTCATCCTCTTGAAATTGAACAGTGTATCAATGAGCCTCAGGTGAATCCTTATGTTTGACTTTAGTTGGGTTAAGTATCATCATGGTGCTTACTGCAAGGAGAATTTGATAAACCACCTGGATAGTGGACTCCTTACCTGTATTGGTTGTTGACTAATCATTGGTGTGAAACCCTTGAGAACTTAACTCCTCAGATTCTGAATTTGGCTTGGGGATGGTCAGTTGCAAGAAAGGTAGTTGTGTAGATGGCCTATGGTTAGGTGGAGAGTTGAAGTCCCTTAATCAGTTTCCAGTCATACGAATACTAAGATAATTTATTCACTTGTATGTTGTGCATGTTTATGTATTATGAATAATGTCTAATGCATTTATATGATAATGGATGTGTATAAACAATATCAATGAAGATGTGTATTATTATGTGTTGCATTGTGAAAATGTGAATTCTTCTTGTGGTTGTAAGGAACTTGTGGATCCATGTGATACTAATATGATGCTAAATGGAAAAGTCACTTATATGCTTGTGTTGATTGTTTAATATGACCAACTGATTGTGGTTATGTATGATTTTCTATTATATGATATGTGGGAATACCTTGCATAATTATTGTGTGAAGGCTATTAAATACTTGTGTTTAATGTTGTGAATAATTGTTTTCTAAACCCAATAAATTGTTCTATTGCATGGAACGTCATGGGTTGGATGTTATAATGGATAAAACGTCTCCATGTCTTAGAGCCAAGAAGCTCTACTATTAAAATTTTCTTTGCAACATCTTAAAAGACCATGTGAGTCTCTATTATTTATGATAGGCACCATTTTATTTTAGTAACAGTCTAACATTGTGATACTGTGTTACATGGGTCAGGATGGCTAAGCATACTCGTTGAAGTTCTCAAGAATTTGATTTTCCACTCAGATAGAGATGGTTTGTCTTCAAGCCAAATGGGCCTTAATTAAATTTCAAAGGGAGCTTCCTAAGATACTAAGGCGCTAAGTGAATATAGCACAAGATGGGGAAATTACCATTACCTTCTATATGTTATTCATGTCGTGTCGCACCAAAGATGCCAAGAGAATGATTTTAAAAAGAGTCACAATTGATAAAGGGAATGGGACAAGGAAATGCCCGTCACCTACTGCCAAATTGTCGTTGTGAAACATAGGTGTGATGTTGGACTTAATCAAGATTTTTGCATGTAGCATTGGTGATAGAGGGTGTGCCATTATAACTCTCTTCATCATTAAATGGGAAAGCATTGCTTGCAAGGGGGTTTGGGACCCAGTGGGACCCTTGATGTAAGTTGAGGGGGAAGATTCCATGTGGGACATGGATGATGTGTACTCGTGACGTGGCAAGGCTACTAATATGTCACACTTTTGGGTAGGTCATAGACGTAACATAACCCGCGGGGTAGACAAAAGTTGTCTCTGTTATCTAATGGAGATATTCCCTACACACCATGGGGAAATTGTATAGGGTAACTCCAAGGAATGTGTGGAGGCATTGTGATATGGAAAGTGCCATGGTGGACCTTGGGTGAGCTTGTTGTGCCACATGGGCATCACATGGATGATCCTTTCTGTTGTGAAAAGGTTAAGGGGCCCAAACTTTGAATGGACATAACTTTTGATTCAGGCATCGAATCAGGGTAAGGTTTAAATCATCAAAAATATCTTGACAAGCGAAACAAGATGGTGTTATCCAAAGTTAATTCTGCTAGCTTTGGTGAAGGAGAAATTTTGTAACCCCATTTCCATTATGAGACAATGGAGCTTGGGTTAGATGAAAGTAACACCTCCCATCTACTTGGGATCAATCTAAGGTGGTGGGAGGGAGTGTTACATTATTAAATGGAGTTCTTCATTTTCTTTTTTCTTTTTTCATCCAAATTAATTGAAAAATAACATTTGTAAGTTACGATAGTATTAATTATACTTCTCTCTAACGGAAATAAATGGGAGGAGTGTGAGCATGAGTCATATTTCAAAATGGTGAAGGACTCGAACCTTTGGCAATTGAGGTCAATTATAATTAATTTAATCATTTAATTTTTTTGTCTTTAAATGTGAGAATTCAATTGTTATTATTATTAAATTGCAAGTGTGTTATTTTCCCTTTAATTATGCTCTTATAATGTCCTTCATAAGAGGAAGAAGAAGATAATGATGATGATTGTGTGGCTTTGGATAATAGTTATAATGGTGACTATGTATCGAGATATAATAATCTCTACTCAATTCAAGATTTTTTTTATTTTATTTTGTATTGATATAGTTAGGCTTAATATTTCCTTAGAGTGGCACTAGATTATTTGTTCATAGAGATAATATATGTCACTTTGTACACATACATAAGGTTTTCATTTGAGTTGGATGTAAACTACTTTTTAAATGGAGAAAAATGACAATTATATATCAATTACTATTTATTTATAGATGTATTTTTCTTTTATTCTTTGAGTTAATGTGTATTAAAATATATTTATCAACTAGACTATAATGTATATTCAGTAAAAATTGACAATGAATATATTGCTTCATAAATAATTAAGTAAGTAGTCAAAGGACAATAGCTTAAGTGGTATAATTCCCCCACTACCAAGGTTCTATTCCCAAAGACATGTTAGCTTGTGTGGCAAAATTTTGAACAAGTTGAAAAATCATGACAAGTAATTCCTATAAGCTCAAAGGGGCATGAAAAATTGAATATCTTTACATTGAGGTGAATAGTGGTAGTCATTGTGATTTGATCCTTGGTTTTACCCAAAACAGTCCTTTGAAGTTATTGATTCACCAGTTACCATGAAAAAAATAATTCATTAACCAACTAATTAATTAGCATGTATTGATGTGACACAAATTGAAAATTATAATACAAAAAGGATGCCCAAGTGGCATTTCAATGGATGAAATCGACACAAGAACATTACGAGGCTTGAGGCCTGCAAATGTGTCCAACTTTGTGTTATATATTCAAACAAAGAATTATATATATATATATATAACTAATAAAAAGAAAGAGATACAAATTTCAATACGAGGGCCTTATATTGTAGTGGTATCTTTTATGGAAATCTTAGAGGTTCATAAGTGTAGCCTTCTTCATTTTTTCTTTATGACATTTTCCCTCTATCTCAAATGGAAAATTGGTAGTCAAAATTTTAGTAAAACTATTTGTCTAACTTCCTCTAATTTAGTCAAAAAGTCTTTTTTTTAAACCCAAATTGTCTAACTCATACCGTTGCTACTCATACCATTGCTTCATCCCTTAATGATTATTAATATAAAAAATTTAAACTTTCATCAATATGCCAAAATTTTACATATAATATATCCTAAATTTTATAATAACATTAAATTTAATATTTCCTTTTTCCCATAAATTTAGATTTATTGTTTTCCCCTTTTCTCCAATAAAATCTTAACAGTAAACAAAAAATCTTTTAAATAGTTATTTCCTAATAAACTTTAACCTATATTTCAATATTTGAGTCCTAACAAAAAGCATTTCACACTCCAAGTACCTTACCAAATATATTATTCTCCAATCAAACACTAAAAACAAATTAAACGCACACGTAATTACTCCCGTCAAACACATAAATCCTTTTCAAACCTAACCCATGTCAAACAACAACCACATAAATATACGACGGTATTAATGACAAAAATTATCATGAATTTTGCTACGGAATATCCTTAGTAAACGTCTAGATGGGAGATGATACAAACTTGATGGGATATTCTTAGTAAACGTTTAAATGTTAGGTGACACAAAACTAAACGACAGGCCTCTTTTTCGTCGTTTAGCTAAGTGTTTGCCTTGAAAAAGTAAGTATATATAAAATTAGGAATTAAATTTTAGCGGAGAAGATAATGGTAATTTTACAAAACCACTCGAAATAACCCTATGAATTATAAATATATTATTTCTAATATGAATAATAAAATAATTGAAAGTGGGTATAGATATGTATATGTTTTTTTTGGGTCGAGAGGCGCTTTACAGCTCAGTACATGAAGGAGATGTTGCCGCTGTGCTAATATATGTATATGCCAGAGATGTTTCGTGTTTCGTGTAATGTTATTTACAAAAAGATAATAAGGTTATTTTAAAAATCAATATCCGCCATAAATAAAATTCTTCAATTTTCACTTTTATTTTGCATCAAACTATATATAATGAAATGTGTTTGCCATAGTCTAACTAGCCGGAGGAATTGCCCAGAAAGTTATGGAAATTTCGGGTATATCTAGAGAAAATCGGGCGACGATTTTTGTAAATCCAAATTATAGTTGTTCAACTTCAAAATTCCTAGATGTTTTTGATGGTGTTGAATCCATTTCCACCATCAAAAACACTATTCAAGCAGTGCACTGTCTCTACAAGATATTTTGAAATTTTTGCGTGGATTCCGGCCACTTTTTGCCATCTGGGCAATTCCTCCGCCTGATTAGATGACTCCAAAATATTTTAGAAAAAGAAAAGTACTTTTTAGCGTGGGGGATAAGGGAAATATTAGGAAAAATGTAATTATTACATTTTATCTAATATTTGTGCCTACCTCCATCCACTTTATACTAGGTTATATTGGGTAAAATATAATACTATAATATTACATTTTTACCCAATATTTTCCCTTAGTGGATCCACTTTTTATTGTATTTTTTTTGTAATTTAAAAGTAAACAAACTCAACTATAAAATTAGGAAGAGTGTTTAGAGGGGAAACACTGAGTAAAATGTAATATTTATGGTGGGGCGTGACTTCAAATATTAGGTAAAATGTAATAATATTACATTTTAATTAGTATTTCTCCCTACCCTTGGTCACTATTTATTAGGTGGGGGTGGTTATAAATATTGGGTAACATATAACATTGTAACATTATATTTTATTTAAGATTTACCCTCACTTTTTTATTTAAAAAATCTTTATATTTTAGATTTATAAGTAGACTTAACTCCTCTATAAAGATTTAATCCTAGTATGGTAGAGATGTTGTAATCTTTAACATTTTGTCTCAATAAAAATAAAATAAAAAACATAAAATTAATAATTATATCTATATTTATAATTATAATTAATAAGTAAACCAACCTAGATCCATCTTAACTTCGGATCTACCAAGCGTCAAGATGGATCAAATTTCTTGAGATGCAAAGCTCTTTTAAAGTGAAAAGAGATTTGTCCCTCTCTACTCTAAATTGGGAGTTAAGATGGATCTAGGCTAGTTTATTGAGTCTGGAGTATGTCCTAAAAAACTGATTTAGGTATCAAATTTCTTGAGATGCAAAGCTCTTTTAAAGTGAAAAGAGATTTGTCCCTCTCTACTCTAAATTGGGAGTTAAGATGGATCTAGGCTAGTTTATTGAGTCTGGAGTATGTCCTAAAAAACTGATTTAGGTTGACTTATTGAGCCTAGAGTATGTCCTAAAACTGTTTTTGTTTGGTTAAGAGCTCATCTTCCTCGGAAGTAAGGAAACATGTTAACTTCCCAAAACCTAAAAACATTTCACAAGAGTGAAAATCTGCCCCCTTAAAGACTACCATCTGGTAATTCCAAGTGGCATAGTTTTCTTTAAATAATAGTGATGAGTCAACTTGCATTTACTTTATGAAATAATTATAATTGTCCCATTATTAATTTGACAATTAAATTATGATAAAATTTTCACAATATATAAAATAAATATGTATATTATTATTTTTATTAATATATTTTCATAATATATATATATTAGTTATAATAATTATTTTTATTAAATTAATATCTCTTATTTATCAAAAATCATTTAAATTTATAATTAAATTTTGTTTCTTAGAAAATTTTAATATAATTTCAATTATTTATTATATATTCCCAACAACTTATATTATATTATATATAAACAATTAATTATTTTTTATATAGTTATTTTTAAGTTTTATTCTTTATAATTTTTTGTATTTCCTTTTCAATTAAAAATCTGATTTCCACAATTCTATTGAATTAAGTTTTCTAAATAGTTAACAATGATCTATTAATTATAGATTACTAAAAAAATTGAAACTTGAATTTAAAAAAAAAACCTCCCCCATTAAAAAAAAAATAGGAAAATAACAAAATCTTAATATTATTTATAATATCTGTTTCATTTTCAATTAAAAATCTGATTTCCACAATTCTATTGATTTAAATTTTCTAAATAATTAACAATGATCTATTAATTATAGATTACTAAAAAAAGTTTTTTCCACAATTCTAGTTGATTTAAATTTTTTAATATATTAACAATGATCTATTATTATAGATTACTAAAAAATGAAACTGGATTTAAACCTAAAACCTCCTCCCCTTTTCTAAAAGTTCACACATATCTATTAATTATAGATTAATAAAAAATTTGAAACTGGAATTTAAACCTAAAACCTCCTCCATTTAAAAGAAATGAGGAAAATAACCCGATCAATCCACCTCCCCACCTATATCCATCCTAACGTATTCCCTTATTATTTCGTTAATTTTAATAGATAAGAAATATAATAATCTTTTGCAATGGCATTCATCATGTTTAAGGATAAAGATAAAACACAGACGATTTTAAAGGAAGTAGAAATGAAATTATTTATTTAGTTTAATTGTATTTGTTCTTGATTTTTTAAATTCTTATATATTCATAGAATATGTTAATATAATAAATAAGTTATATTTTTTAATAATATCAAAATATTATTTATTATACATCCTTTATTAAAAATTTATATATAAATATTATGTCTATATAATTAAAAATAATTAATATATGAATTAAATATATATAATTAAATAAACATGGAACTTGTTATAGAGATTTATCCCCACATAATTATGGATATTTTTAACTTGTAAATAGTCTTTGTCACAATACTATGGGCTAATACCTATCTCATCAATACCATATGCCCAAAAAATCATAACTCATTTCATATCACACTTGTTCATGACATTTTTTTAATTAACCAATTTGATTAAAAATGCACAAAATGCATAATTACTTTTGAAATAAATCTCAACCTTTGATTTGTAACTATTACTAAAAATATTCTAGAATATTTCATGAAAATTAAATCCCTACCATCTCTTATCAACCTAATAATAATTATATCTAAGTTAAAATTCTAAAAGCCCTATTCTAAAATGGACACACCTATTGGCTTAATTAGAAAAAAAAACGTACCTTATATTATTAGTTATTGTCGAAGACTATGTGGGGATTCTAGTAATCTATTGATCAGATGGTAGACTTTTAATTAATTTTGATTTTAACATTTATTTTTTTGATTGCTAATGTTTGAAATAAGAAGTTATAGAAAATTCATATGTGAAAGAATCATAGAGTAAAAAAAAAATAAATTGCTCTAAATCTACCTTTAGGTGCTTCTAATTACAATTTGGAATTGAATATGAAATTCTCAAAAAAAAGGTGTTCTAACAAGTTATTTCTTCTCTTTGTTACACAAACACTCATCCAATTATGTTATTTACTTAACCAATTAAAAAATTCTTATGCAAACAATCTGTTTGTAACAGAAGCTCTATTGGAGGAGGTTTGTTCTTGTATACTTTGATATATCAATATTCCCTTCTCAAAATACTAGTTATCATAACTATATTCCTTCTCAAAATGCTAGTTATCATAACTAGGGCTTGTTGGACATCTCTAAATTGCAACATTCTCTTAGCCCAATTGGATACATTGTTTCTTGAATTAGAAGATATGTTAGCGGGATAATGGCAATAAAACTCAAAGGGATATTGTGAGTTTATATGCTATTAGGAATTGGGATTGTAACAGACAACTATGACTCTACAATGGGTTATAGAAAGGACCAAAATATTTGTATTTCTCTGTGCATGAGGGAAAGCCCTGGAATTGATTGTTTTCCTCTTTGTCTCTAATATCTCCGACCACTACTCAACTAGTGATGGGGGTAATTAACTAGCTCTAGATCAATGAGATCCCTTATCCAAAAAAGATTTTTCAGTTTCGAATAAGATGGGATAGAGGATTTGGTTTTCATTCAATCTTGGTCAGCCCACTTTGCACTTAGTTTTCATCCAATCTTGCTTAGACTACTCTACATTGCTATGAAATTCTTTACATGTGACAAATTCATTTTATAAAATATAAATGATATAACATGTGAAAAGTGTTTCTAACATATCTTATCTTCTTATTATTATCCCTGCGACAGGCATGTGTCTAACACATTTGACAATGAATGAATTAGTGTCTAAAACATTTGAGAATGAATTAATTTGGTATTTGACCAAAACTGAAATACATCTTGTAATGTCTACATTATATATATAATATGTTTTAGTTGATTTTGTTAACTAAAATGGCTTGGGTCTTATTTTGTAATTATTGCAATCCTAACAAACTTGCAAATTGTAAATAATACACTTACCATTTTATTGTTGTTTTGTTTTTTTAGTGGAATCGGTAATTGTTGTGGTATCTCGCGTTACACAGGGTCGAATCTCACCAAATATGACAAATTCTGAAGTATCACTGCATTTACCTCTGCTTGTTTCTCCTATGCATGTATGATTCGGCCATTGTCTACTTTACAACTCCATATTTCTACCTTTAAACTTCTTAGTGCATCTACTAGATCAAAAGAGTGCCTAACACCATGCTGCTCATTTGATCCATAGGGAGAGTCTCGAGAACTGTAGTCTACCATCTTGCTAGTCATCTTTGATATTCTTCCTGCAAGATATATCATGTCAGCTAAACCAAATCACAATAAACCAATGTATCTTAGCATAGTTCGGAGAGGATATCTCATATGTAAGATCAACAAATCAACGTAATGCATGTATAACATAGTCAGAACAACATATAGAAATATAAATCATAAGCATATAACCTTATCACCATCATTCTAGTTAAAGTCCAATCACCTATGCATGACCATGCCAACCACACATACCATGGCCTCATGCATGACGACATCAACCATACAAATATATGTAGACAATGCACAACCATAAACATAGATGATAACACTAGCACATATGCAAACAACACACAAGCCTAGACATGGACAACACACACACATAAGCACATATAATCAAGCATAAACAAGCAATACTTGTAATGATAGGTAGCAACATTTAACGAATCATACAAGAACGATACATGTAAGTGACATATAACAACATGTAACTAGTCATATACTCATGACGATGCACTCCACAACAACACCATCAACTTCCACATGGAAACATCACTACGACCGTGATAAACACCATGAAAATGAAACAAGCACATGGTATCACAACATATTAAACACATATGCAACTGACATAATGCATGACCAACACACCCAACCCATCTAGTCCGAGTGGTGAACCATGCTTTGATACCACTGTCTAGCACCCTCCTCCCACATCTACCCAAGTAACTAACCAATCAAGGTAAACATGTGACAAGAGGCCACTATGACATGATTTGACTTCCTAAGTCACGTTAAGGAAGTGGAACCGATGGAAACACACCATACATGCCTTTAACATCAACATTAGGACCCTCATAAACCATCCCAACCTTTTTGCCAATTAGCCCCAGGGTTCCACTGAGATTTTAGACCACTTGACCCCCAGATGCTCCCATGATATAGGTATGGCAACATCCAGGAGGCTCTGGATGCTCTCATGACAAGGCATGCCAACGTCTAGGGACTAAATTACACAGTGTTGTGCAGGTGTCCCCAGGATTTAAGCCACTTTTCTAGGCCCAGAGCCTAGGTCACTGCCCAGAGTTGAATGAAACTCTTAGAACAAGAAGATAACAAAGAAATGAAATACAAATGCAATTACTTGAATAAGACCTTGACTTGAACCATACTAGCCATGACAAACATTTCATCAAACATATCATGCCTATGTAATCTACAGGTGTAATTGATAGATCTAAGCATAGGGGTCCCATACTCATTTGAGAATCACTAAGAAGAATTTATGCCTCAACACATTAGTTTCCATTTCATCCATTAGGTCATAGATCCATTGTTAATTCATTTACAAGTACAAACGTGATGAGAGCCATACATAGCTATTGTCATAAAACACATACATAACCAACATAATAGCAACATAAATACCAAGGAAATCACATCCATGGGATCCACATACAAACCAATATAATACTCATAAAATAACAAGGAGAAATAACCTCAAATGATTGCTGCCAATATAACCACTAGGAGGAATCATTTAGCCTGAAAAAACGGCCCTCAAAATAAAACGAAACTTGAACTTATGACCTACACAGCAGCATAAATGACTTAGCAGATCATTAAGTGACCACAAAACCAGACCAAACCCCTGCAAACACCACCATCTTATCATTTGAATCGTACTGATTTATATATTTTGTTTCACTCGTAACTGTGCATGTTTTCAGTTCACACAAAGGATTTACGTCTCACATTAGCCTATCACATTACCGTACCCGTTCTTCAAAAAGTCTCCTTCGGAGTCGATTTTACAATATTTACACCATATTTTAACACTAATCCCGACTAGGGATCTAATTTTTTCAAATTTTAATTCAGTTTTAAAGTTACTCTGCGGGTCCCACTCCAAGTCAGAGTCGGGTCTCTCTTTGCCTTCCCTCTGTGGCTCAGCTTCAAAGCCCGACCTCCCACTAGTAGTGGTTGGGTTTCTCACTGGTCGGAAAGTTGGGATTTTCACGTTCTTGCGTAAATATTGAGGCCGAAATTTCTTTGCAACCGACTTTTCGACCAGTGGCCCACCAGAATCACTGGTAATGACAGAAGAACAATAACCTTATTGCTGTGAAACTATCCTATAAAATTAAAATGCCGTAATTGATACAGAATCTCTTATATACAATGACGTGCCCAATGAAAGTATTGCCTTGACTTTGACATCATCGTTAGTTGAATTGGGCACTCATGATTTAGGGCAAAGGCTTTGTTTTCCAATTTGATCAGTACACGCGTAATTTTTTTTTGCTGATAATGGATTTGAGTTTTCTCACATCTTGTGAAATAGAGAGAGGCACATTGTTACGATCTGTTGATGGAAAAAAGTAGAGGTGGGAATATATGTATTCATTTATCCAACCTCAAATCAGGCCCGACCAACGACCTCTCATTTTTTTCCATCCATTACCAAACTATTGTTCGTCCAGGTAACCTAATGTTTTTTCCAATGTTCTCAAGTGTTCGTTTGGCAGTTTAAGACTTTTCTCTATAATTTTGTAACATGTTTATGTTAAACGTGAAGCCATAATGAAGACGTCGGTGTCATCTTAGGCCGAAAGTTATTGTCGTCACCATCTTCAGCCGTCACCACCACACTCACGCCAAACATACCACACCACCGATTAATTTCTAGATTTTCACTGTGCAGTCATTTGAATCATATGCAGAAAATTCAAAATCCTCCTTCTTTATCTATAAATTTGTATTTGCTTCTGCCTAAGTCATCCAATCCAAAGCAAGGCCTTCCAGTAATGAAAAATCTTGTGTTATGTGTTCTCCATTTGTGTTTGTAATCTCTGTTTACATCTTTGTTCATTTTTTTGCACTCTGAACTCTATCAACTTGTATGAGAACCAAGGTATACAAATTTGCTCAAGAATCATAGAACACTGGTGAAGAAATCAAGAAAAAATTGATTGGATTCGGGCCGGGCCTCACTATGGAAACCGACGTCCTCAAGAGTGTTCCCTTGCAGTAACTCAACGACGGGCTTGATATTAATTATGTGGTACTGCCTAAATATTTTATGTAATTCGTAAGTATTCCGGTTTCTTACGATGCAATGATTTAGAGTCCGATATGATGGCGCTTTCTCTGTGATAAATTACTGGCGTATATTTGCCTTTTTCAACTTCCTATGGTTTTGAGAGGAACATTGGTCTTCCTGTTTGTGGCTAACTAAGCGCTTCAAATCATTTTGTAATTTATTAATCATTCAACTTTGAATATAGTAATATTGATTACTATTCAAATCCACGCATCGAATCAAAAGGATAAAGAAATCATTATTAGATGTTAAAAAACAAAGATAAGAGGAAGGTGGTTATCGTTGGATATATGTGAAAAACATAGGAGAAAGATTTTTGCCCCTTCATTTAAAAGTTAGTAAGGATTAATAATTAAAGTTTTATTTTGTAACTGGAGTTTTGATTTCTTTTGGGCATGAATTTTAGTGATAAGGGAGACAACAGTTACTGATATGGAGAAGTTGAGCACGGCTAATTTTTCCCTATGGAAATCATATATGGATGATATATTGATTTTAATGGATTAGTGTTTGTCGATTGAGGGCACAACAAAGAAACGCTCATCAGTGATGAATGAAGAGTGGAATAATCTAGATAGAAAGACGATTGCTAAAATCCACCAATATCTAGCAAAGAATGTGTATTTCAATGTGTCCGAAGAAAAGATGAAAGAAGGATTATGGAAGAAGCTCCATGATCTATATGAGAAGAACATGGCATCAAACAAAGTGTTCTTGATGAAGAAGCTTTATAATCTCAAGATGAAGGAGGGTGTTTCAGTTGCCGCACTTGAATGAATTCAATATTATTACTAGTCAACTTGCCTTTGTAAAAATAATTCTAGATGATGAAATTAAAGTTATTTTGTTAATGTGTTCTATGCCAGACAACTGGGAAAATTTAATTTTAGCTATGAGCACTTCAGCACTTGCAGGGTCCCTGAAGTTTGATAATGCCAGCAATAGTTTAATGGATGGGGAGTTGTGATGCAAGTCAATTGCAGAAAACCAGGGAGGAGAAGCTCTAGCTCTAGCTGATCGTGGTAGGAGAATTGATCGAGGCCGACAAGGGCGATCAAGATCGAGAGGACGATTTCAATCAAGGAGGGGCAATATCATCTGCTTTCATTGTGGAAAACCCGAGAACATGAAGAAAGAATGTCAAGTCTAGAAGAAAGGACCAAAGGATCAGATACCAACCATTACAAATCACAAGCCATCTAGCACAAATGAAGGTGAGACTACTATTGTAGTCACATATGGTGATGTATTATTCACTGTTTTAGTAGAATATGCATGTTTATATACATCTAGCAGTAGATTTGACTGAATCCTTGACTCTGGGGCATCTCACCATGTAACCCCATGCAAAGATAGTTTTGTTGCATATAATTTCTGTGATTATGGTAGAGTGCATTTGGGGAATAATCATTTTTGCAGTATTGTTGGAGTGGGAGATGTCTAGATCGAGATGAAGGATGGGCAAGTTATATTGTTGAAACAGGCCAGGAATGTACCAGAAATGTGCATGAGTTTGATCTCTATGGGACGGCTAGATGATGAAGGCTATTCAACAAGCTTTGGAAAAGGAGGTTGGAAAATGAGCAAAGGACCATTGGTCATGGCCAGAGGACCCAAGACAGGAACATTATATACATTGAAGGCAATGATAGGAAAATCAGATTTGGTTGCTATCACAAAAGGAGGAAATTCAGCAGATATGTGGCATAAGGGCTTGAGTCACATGAGCGAGAAGGACTTAAAAATCCTTGCTGGTAAAAATTTATTGCCAGGTTTGAAATCTTACAATCTTGATCTTTGTGAGCATTGTATATATGGTAGACAAATAAGGGTTTCATTCCTTAGAGGTGGTCATGATAGAAAGAAAAAATTGTTACAATTAATACACTCAAATGTGTTTGGGCCTATTAATATCAAGTCATTAGGAGGAGCATCATATTTTGTAACATTTATAGATGACGCGTCCATGACGGTTTGGGCCTACCCTATGAAAAGTAAAAGTGAAGTGTTTGAAATATTTCAAAATTTCCATGTTGTTGTTGAAAGAGAGACTAACAAATTGCTCAAGTGTTTGAGAATAGATAATGGTGGAGAATATTGCTCAAATGCATTCAAGGAATATTGTAACAGGTTTGGCATAAAGCATGAGAATATTGTGTCTGGTACTCCTCAACAAAATGGCATCACAGAAAGGATGAATCGCACCACTATAGGGAAAGTGAGGAGTATGTTGTCCAATTCTGGTTCAGAGAAGTATTTTTTGGCAGAGGCTGTAAGGACAACTTACTACCTTATAAATTGATCTCCAACTACAGCCTTGGATGACGTCATCTCTAAAGAAGTTGGATTGGTAAGTTGAATTATTCTCATTTGAAAATATTTGGAGGTGAAGCATCTGTACATATTCCCAAAGAAAATAGAACTAATCTAGATGATAAATCTATGAAATGCATTTTTCTAGGATATGCGGATGAAGAATTTGGCTATCGTCTATGAGATCCAGTCAAACATAAAATTATTAGAAGCAGACATGTTATATTTAATGAGTCATAAATGTTTAAGAGGAATGTAGGTGAGGTGGAGGTCAAGAAAGTTATTGACAGGTTTGAAGAGCAGCAAGAAAACATCCCACCAATGCAAGAAAATGGACAACAAATTCAAGAGTAGGAAGGACAACAAGTGGAAAATGATGAACACCAAGAAGAAGGAATCTTGCAGGAACCTTTACAGGAGATACAACCTGATAATGCACCACCACAGTTGGTTCCCAGATATTATAGGCCTCATAAGCCTTCACAAAGGTATACTCCTTCAAACTATTTCTTATTAACTGATGAAGGTGAGCCTAAGTGTTTTCAAGAAGTTTGTAAAGTTGAGCATAATAAAGAATGGAAGAAAGCAATGGAAGAAGAAATGAACTCTTTGCTGGAAAATAAAACTTGGGAGTTGGTAAAGCTCCCAAAGGGTAGAAAGGATCTACAAAACAAATGGATTTACATAATTAAGCATGAAGGTGATGAAAAGAATGAGAGGTATAAAGCAAGGTTGGTGGTGAAAGGATTTGCCCAAAAGGAAGGTATTGACTTCATGAATGTGTTGTCAAAATGTCATCCATTATAGTTATTGTTGGTATTATTGTTGCTTTAGAATTAGAATGTGAAGAGTTAGATGTAAAAACAACTTTCTTTCATGGTGAATTGGAGGAAGAAACTTATATGGAGCAGCTAGAAGGCTTCATAGAAAAAGGCAAAGAAGACTTTGTTTGTAGGTTAAATAAAAGCCTCTATGGATTGAAACAGGCACCTCGGAAATGATATAAGAAATCTGATTCATTCATGTTGGAACATGGTTTTCACAAGTTGGAAGTTGACCATTGTGTCTGTATTAAGAGGTATGATCAAGGAAAGTATCTCATATTATTATTATATGTGGATGACATGTTGATTGTTGGGCATGATAAGAACATGATCAACAGGTTGAAGAAGCATTTGGGTAGTGAATTTACAATGAAGGATTTGGATCCAGCACAACATTATTGGGCATGAAGATCATGCGTGATAGGAAAAAGAAAAAGTTGTGGTTGTCACAAGAAAAATATATCAAGAAGGTGCTTGCCAAGTTTAATATGAAGAATGCCAAGTCAGTTGGTACACCCCCTTGCAGCCCACTTCAAGCTAAGTATTGAGTTATGTCCTAGTGATGACAAGGAGAAAGAAGAAATGAGTAAGATTCATTATGCTTCAGCAATTGGCAGCTTGATGTATGCCATGGTATGTACATGACCAAACATTTTATATTCAGTGGGAGTAGTCAGTAGGTTCCTTGCCAATCCAGGAAAATAACATTAGAAAGCAGTAAAATGGATTTTGAGGTATCTTAAGGGTACTAGTCATTATTGTTTATGTTTTAGTCATAATGAGACCGTGCATAAAGGATTTACAGATGTAGATATGGCTGGAGATATCGACACCAGAAAGTCCACTACAGGTTACATTTGCAGGGGAGTTGTATCTTGGGTGTCAATGTTACAAAGAATATTAGCTCTCTCTACAACAAAAGTTCAGTACATAGTTGCAACAAAAGCTTGTAAAGAGATGTTGTGGATGCAACGATTCCCAGGAGAAATAGGAATAGAGCATGACAAGTATGTGTTATATTGTGATAATTAGAGTGTCATTCACTTGGTGAAAAACCCAACATTTCACTCAAAAACCAAGCACATTGACTCAAGGTATCATTGGATCCAGCATGTGTTGGAGGAAGGACAATTATCCTTGGAAAAGATCCATATAGATAAGAACCCTGCTAATATGCTCACTAAGACTCTACCAAGAAATAAATATGAGTTATGGTAGGACTCAATATGACTTATTCATAATTCTTCGTTTGGATTCAAGTGGGAAAATGTTAATCGTGAAGCCATAATGAAGGCGTCACTGTCGTCTTACACCAAAAGTTATTTCCAACATCATCTTCAACCGTCACCGCCACACTCACACCGAACTTACCACACCACCCATTGATTTCTAGATTTTCATTGTGCAGTCATCTGAATCACATACAAAAAAAATCTAGATCCTCCTTCTTTATCTATAAATTTGTATCTTCATGTGCCTTAGTCAGCCAAGTAAAGGCACGGCCTTCCTGAAAAATCTTATGTTATGTGTTCTTCATTCTTATCTTGTGTTCTCCATTTGTGCTGTAATCTCTGTTTACATCTTTGTTATCTTCTTGATCAATATTTTTGCACCAGTTTATTCTGGATTTAAATAACTATTTACGACCTTTTTCTATGTATAGTTAGTGGAGTTAAAGCCATCGTTTAGTTGAAACAACCCATTTCTTTTATTCTTCTCCTACCGTGGGCAAGTAATTGGATTCTTCAAAATTTACAAAGAATGATCTTCAAATTCATCAATCGACATTAATAATGAATTGGAAGAGATGGAAATATTGTGCCCAGTTCACACACGCTATTGTTTTCAGGTATCGAGTAGGCAATTACTACTCTTTACCCTTGAAAATCTCTGTTGTGGACTTGCTTTTTCGAATGGTTTAATTACTGTTCCTGAGACTCGAAATTGCTGCGCTGCTTCCTCGAATTCCAATGCCAACATACTCTTAAATTTAAATCTTCGATTTTGCACCGGATTTGTTTCAACATAATCAACAATTTTTTAAATATAGGTGCATATTTCACATGCGGAATGATCAAGATATGAACTTAGCGTCTTTATGTAATAATAATCTCTATTGCAGACGCACTTGAAAAAGTGAAACCAGGTAGGCTTGTTGTAATGGACTATGTAGATATCAAATAAGTTTGTTTGATGTTATTTTTTGAATGGCATAAATGCATTTGGAAATGGCCTTTTCTCCAATAGGAAATAGTGATATTTTCACTTCAAATTTTGTTTGAATTATATCAGATGGATAACATCATTTCCAGTGATACTTATGTCTAATAATGTGTATACTATTGGATTTGTCTTAGATGGTTTGCTTCCGAGATTTTAGACATGGACTCTCTGCTGTTGGCTGGCGATTTTAACGTCACACTCAGTCCCGACGAATGTTGGGGCAATCGCAGGAAGCGAGATCCACTGTCTGACAAGATCAGGATGGGGCTCCTCAGCAGGAATCTTGTTGATGTTATTCCGGAGCAAATGAAGCCAACATGGGATAATGGCCGATTAGGGTCGGCTTTTATAGCCAAGAGGATCGACCGATTTCTAATTAAGGCTTACGTGATCGAAAAATGGGGTATGCCTTATTCGACCATTGCAAATGATTATACGTCCGACTACAAACCCATTATTCTTGGTTGGAGGGCTTTTCAAATCAGAAAGGAATACTATTTTAAATTTAATAGGATTTTTCTGGAGGACAAATCTTTCAATGATGTTATTACTAAAAAATGGATGGAGATGAAGGGATCCATCGCGACGATCTTTTTTACCTTCCGAGAAAAAGTCCAGTGCCTTAAAAAATCTGCAAAAGAATGGCAAACCCACAAAATAAAACAGGATAAAGAAGAGCTTTACTACATCCAACATGAACTGAACGCCATCTCCTCGTCTTCCTATCATGATTTGTCATTTGGGAAAAAGAACTTCATCAGGTCTCTGGAAAAAAAGAAGCTTAACCTCCTCATTAAAAAAGAAGCGCTATGGCGGCTCAAAAGTAGAGCGTTGTGGCTTAAGGAGGGTGATCGCAACACTAAATTTTTTCACAACTTTGCAAATGCCAGGAGGAGGAGGAATTCGATCTGGAAGATTGAGGATGGGAAAGGTGGCTTTCTTTATTCACGGAAGGATATATCCAATGAGGCTGCACGGTTTTTTCAAGAGCAATATAAAAGGAAACAATGTAATGCAATGGATATGATCTGGGCCGCTGAACAAACGCCTGAGATGTTCGACGCATCCGCATATGAAAATTTCATCAAACCAGTGACAGAGGATGAGCTCCTTGCCGCCATGAAAGCATCCAAAAAGGATAAGAGCCCGGGCCCGGATGACTGGCCCATCGAATTCTTTCTTCAATTTTATGAACTGTTCAAGGTGGACCTGATACATAAGGTGGAGGCATCACGCTTGTCCGGAAATATACACTCTGCCCTTTCTTCCACCCTCATCGCACTTATTCCTAAAAAGGGAAATTCTACATCCTTCCTGGATTACCGACCGATTGCTCTCTGTAACTCTTTATTCAAAATTATTACTAAGATCATTGCGGAAAGGTTAAAACCGGTTTTTAACCGCTTCATTACCAGAGATCAGCACGCCTTTCTGAAGGATCGAAACATCTGGGATGCCGTGGCACTTACCCAAGAATGTCTCTTCTCTCTCCGGACAAAAAATATTAAGGCAACCATTTTAAAGATTGACTTGAAAAAAGCCTACGACTGTGTGGAATGGGGCTTTCTCAGGATTTTGCTGGCAAAAATTGGTTTAAGATCTAAGGGGATAGAATGGATCATGGCTTGCGTTGAAAATACCAATTTCTCGGTCATCATCAATGGTACTCCGTCTCCTTTCTTCAAAGCAGAACGGGGTCTCCGTCAGGGATGTCCCCTCTCTCCGCTGCTTTTTATCCTAGTTATGAATACCTTAAGCATTCATCTAAATAAAGCAGCGTCCGATTTATGCTTCAGACCGATCAAGATTTGCAAGGACTTCTTTTTATCCCACAATCTCTTTGTGGATGACATTCTCATGTTTGCCATGCTCTGCAAGGCATCTTGCCAGTGTCTTTTTATCATCTTATCCAGGTTCCAGTTCGCATCAGGCATCTGTATTAACAAGGAAAAATCAAAACTATACCACAACGAGTCCGACCTGGAACTGGTCTATTGGATTGCCGCACATTTTGGTATCGAAGCAGTGTCGATTGAAAACGGATTCAAATATCTTGGTTTCACTCTCAAGCCTTCTGGGAACAAGAAAGGGGATTGGTCATGGCTTTTGGATCGTTTTTACAAAAGAATTTCGGGATGGGAAACAAGGGTCCTCTCTCTGACGGGACGTTTTATTTTAGTACAGGCAGTACTATCTCAGTTGGCAATTTACTGGGTGCACCTTTTTTTCCTACCTGCTCCTGTTATCAAAAAATGAAATCTTATGCAGCAAATTTCCTGTGGGGAGGAAAAACCTTCCAATCAAAAATTCATCTGGTCAAGATGAATTCCATCTCCATTCCGAAAAAATTGGGAGGATGGGGCTTACTAGACATGAGGTCGATTGGAAATGCTCTCCTTTGCAAATCTCTCCTCCGGGGTATTTATGGGAATGGCCCATGGAGCATATATATCAACAGAAAATACCTAAAAGGAAAAAGTATCGACTTCTGGTATAGAAGAAACTCATTGGGGATCAAGAGAGGATCCGCCATCTAGCACAGCTTCCGAAAAAATCAGCCTTTCATAATGAGAAATTTTCGGTGGAAGATTTTTTCTGGTTCAAACATTTATATTGGTATCAACTCCATTCATAATGGTATGACTTCCCCTCTGCCGCATTCGCTGGTCTCATTCCTTCACAACAGAGGTTTCTTTACCTAGGACAAACTGATTAAATCTTGGACAAACTCGACCCCGGTATGGATGGATGCCGAGGATCTCCCTTTTCCGCCTTATCTCTGTCCCTTGTGGAATTATGTGCGCCAAATTTTACAAGGATTAGCTATTAGAAGATTGGGGACAATAGATGCTTTGGCATGGAATCTACCCCGTGCACCATCGCCTGTCCGAGTTAAGGACATCTATTATGCTCTATCACAGAAGCCTGTTCACTCTGTACTGCCGATGTTCCCATTCCCTTTCTGGAAAGCTGCATGTCCTCTCAAGATGATCCTTTTTTCATGGCTCCTCTTCCAGAACCGGAATCTTACGTGGGAGAATCTACAGAAGAGAGGATGGATAGGACCGAGTCGCTGCGCCTTGTGTTTTTCTGCTGGGGAGACAAACTTCCATTTGTTCTTCCAGTGTCAAGCCTCTCAACAAGTCTGGTATGAACTTTCCTTATCTTTGGATTTTCCTTACCTTGGTTTCTCCTCTGTACAGGAAGGTTTTTTCTGGTGGAGCGCTCAAACGGACACTCGGCACACAATTTTTATCTTGGTCTGTTGGTCTGTTTGGAAGTGGCGGAATGAATCCATTTTCAATAGCTATCGGAGGCCTATATCTTCCATTTTGCTTAGCATCAAGGCTTTCCTCGACTTTTTGGGCAAATAGGCTTCCTATTATCTTTCTTTTGCAAATACCATCTGCTACATTCGAACTTATTTTCCATGTAATGTTCTAATGATCTTCTGCCACAGGACTCTACTACTACCTGATACGGCTATTTGCAACGATCTGAACTATCCGTCATCTATGCTCTGTTTTGTTTCTTCAAAATACGCATTTAGTATTTGATCTGTTCAATACTATGCATGATCTGGGTTTACGTCATTATAAACCAATATATGTATTTGATCATATATCAATACAAATATGATTTTTCTTCTGAAAAAAAAAATACTATTGGATTTGTCTTTGTTAATTTATATTATTTTGGATTTTGAATACAATATTTATTCGTTATAATTATGATTTTCATTTTTATTTTTAATTTTTTTATACATAAAAATTAAATTTTGAAAA
>APFE031507830.1:60230-95828 GCA_000404065.3 Pinus taeda
AAGTTTTCAAATAATATAATTAAGATTATTATTATTTTAATGTAATATGTATATTACGGTTTTTTTTTGTGTTTGTGTGCCTTTAATGTACCTTTTGCTTGATTTTATTTATAACACCAATAGCCTGGTGTGATTGTTCTAAACGTTCCTCTCCATCCATGCATAATCTTCCATTCACATGTATGGATGGGGTTTGTCAAAAAAATATAGATTTTCCATACAAATAATATATTAAAATGAACAAATATGGTAAAAATATTAAAAAATAAAAAATTATCTACAAATAGAGTTATGCAATCATCAATTATTTTGCTATTTTAATTGTAATTTTTAGTAATATAAAATTGTATGCCTTTATTGCCTTTTACTCTAATTTAACTATATTTAAACTAAGCATGAGTGGCTACATTGTAACCCTTGTTCAAATGTGGGACCTAGTTGATACCTTTCAAAGTTAAATGATTAAACTAAGCGACATGAATGATAGTTATGCTGCTTGTTATTAAGAGATGCTCATTCTTCAATCTAGTATGAGGGGATGTATAAGTGTGTCCATGCTCAACTTGGAGTTGATGTGTCCCTTATAAAAAATATTTTAAATGAAAAAACATTGTGAGCTATAATAAAAACATAAATAATTATAACATAATTTTATAGGTTAAATAATATATTAATTTAATAATAATCAAATATTAGAATAAAATATTTGATGTTTATTTTGGTAAAATGTTTCAATAGTTCAAAAGAAAAAATAATTATACTTTACTTAATAATAAGATAAAAATGTGTAACGGGTTCAATTTTTAATATAGAATATTATTCATAATAAATTATTCAAAAATTCAATTTAAACAATGAAAAATTAGGCATGGTTTATATATAGAGAGGGGTAAAACCACTATAGATCTCTCTTAATCATGAAATTATCAAGCACTAAAAGAGATTTAATCTCTTGGGGTGTAAATCTTTTTTCAGGTTTTGTATTAAAAAAAAAAGCTTGCATATAATGAAATTTGATCCCTATCCGTAATTAAAATAAATTTTATTAACATCTTTACATTCACTTATAATTACAGACATATCCATATAAATAAATGTATGGATCTTACCTTTGATATACCTATTTTATTTGTATGTATCTTACTTTTTTGTTGAGGCAAATGTCGGACCTTCTTTTGGATTAAATAAACAAATAGTTTACAATATGAACAAACATCTCCCCGTCGCCAAGAAGGCAAGAAAACTCAGGACAAGCCCAAGGGCAAGCCGTTAAGCTGAACAAAGAACAATAAAAAAATTGGCGGAAGAGCCCATCAATCTGGGCCATTCATACCACAAGCAAACCAATGGCTGAGGATAAAAACACTCCGACAAGATCTCCAAAGATTAGCGAGACCAAACCTCAAAGCAGCATGAAGAAACAAGACCATTGATTTACCTATGTTCCATCCAACGGTGGGGATTAAAATCACACTGGACAAAAAGACCACGAGATAGTGAGCGGGGAAGGGCGGTTTCCAAACCCACGACCTGCCACGTGGTGGAATCTAATTGTGATTGCTCCAAAAAAGAGAAAATTGCTTCCCGAGTAAAAGCGGTGCGATCGGATGAAAACCGCCGATGAAGCAGTTTATCCCTCCAAACCCCTAAAAAACAAAAAATCCCTGTTGCCGGGAGATTTGGGATTCTACCCACTCGAACTGAATCTCCATGTTTGAACCTGGAATCTATTACGGAAGAGGAGCACTCCATTAAAGAAGGAATTGAGGTTATCAGTTCACTCACATTGAAAAACAGAGAAAACCGCCTCTCAATCTTCTATTACTCATTCCCTCCTCCGCGAGCCCAGAAATCATAAATTTCCTTGTCCTCAGCAGCTTGAGCCTCACAAATAGCCTTTAGCCTGCTAGGAGGCATCTCCTACCATTTCATAACTATTCTGCACTCGGAATTAATCACTCCTTGGTTGGCTAGCAGATCTGCAAGTTTGTTGGCCTTCCTCCGAACATGATTAAAGCTAATGGTTCGAAGGCATTGAAGATGTTTATGGATTCTCTGGTACACTTGTATAAGTCTCCATTGTTTTGAGACCCTTTCAGGCGCAGTTCCATAGCTGATTTTCTTAACTGCATTTATGGAAATCTCCGAGTCTGCTTCTATGAGAAAATTTGAGCTGTGATTGAGTTTAAGCAACTCCAGATAATGTTCCAACGCCATTAATTCAACCATATTGTTGGTGGCTTTGCCTAAATGGCAGTGGAAAGTGAAAATTATTTTTCCTTCTTCGTCTCTTAACACACCTCCATAACCTGTTGTTCCTGGGTTGCTTTTTGAAGCCCCATCAATGTTTCATTTCAGATACCCTTTTGGCAAAGGATGCCAGAAATCCTTTTCCCTTTCCAACACTCTTACTTTTTCGCTAAGACCTTGGAGTATGATCTCATGAATTCCCAACTTCTTGAGAGTTCTCAATTCGCGCGCAGTGGGGGGATTTGAGGGGTAACTGTGCACATTGGTAGAGACAGTCTCTCTAATTTGCTTTAAGATTAATTCCATCAGGCAAATGGTAGTAGTTTTTTCATCCTTGAAAATTCTTTTATTCCTTTCCTTCCAAACATTCCAGATGATGAAGCTTGGTGTCAAAGTCCAGGCCAAATTGAGGATTTCATTCTCTGAAAAGTTTTTTCTCCACTTGTTCAGGGTATTACTGATGCTACCTTTATCTCTGTCTGTTTGTTGAAAAAATGATGTTGAAAGAATCCCACAGCCAGTTGATATAGGTACAGTTGTTGAGAATATGTTCTGAAGTTTCCTCTTGAGCCTCACATAATGGGCATCTAGAGGGCCCCATAACTCCCTTCTTTTGAATGTTATCCCAAGTTAATATTTTTTTGTGATGAACTAAACACATAAACAATTTGATCTTCATCCATCCTTGATGGATCCAGAGTTTTTACTAAGACTTTGCCGAAACGCAGGGATCTAGATTAAGGGAAATTCTTTTGGTTTCATGGATGTTAAAGATGCCTTATTGGTTTTGTCCCCATCTTAACTGATCCTGCCCATCTGTGACCCAGATCTTTCTCTGTTCTAAAATTTTCATAAGTTCTTCTATTTTTGTCTTTATGGTGCCTACCTCTCTGCATTCTATTCTTCTCTAGCTTCTCCATCTCTTAGTGTCCTGAGCAAGATTCCAGAAATCTTTGACTCTTATTAGTCCTTGGGAATCAGTTTCCTGCTTGATGCTCATAAAGTCCTCCCTTAACAATGTTGGTTCTTGTTTCCATTTGACTTCCCAGAAGAGAGCTTGTTCACCCGCTCTGATTTCCCAAAAGCTGTTGTTTTAAACTAGGCTTCTGTTATCCCAGGCTTTGTTCTAGATATGAGAGCCTTTTATGTTCCCTGACATTCTAATGAGATCACTTGTTTTCCAAGAGCTGGCATATTTTTCTTTCCAGGTTTTATCCCATTGCACCTCTGGTTCTTTAACCCATCTCCATCAGAGTTTGGCTCCTAGAACATTACTTAGAATCTCCTGATCGTCTAAGACTAGGCCTCCATGACTTTTGGGCTTACAGATTTTATCCCAAGAAACAAGAGCCCATTTCTTTTTTGTCTCCTCCTTGCCCCAGAGAAAGTCTCTCTGAATTTTCCTGAGTTGTTGTAAAACCCCTTTGGGGGTTGGCAGGGTTGATAGAAAGAAAATGGGGATGGATTGGAGAACTGCCTTCATCAGAACTAATCTTCCCGCCAGGTTCAACGCTCTATAAGTCCATTTTTTGATCTTGTCTTGCATCTTGTTGAGCATTGATTCCTAAATACTTTTGCGCATAGGTTTATCTGTAAGGGGGATTCCCAAATACTTTGACGGGAGGACCTTCCTTTGGAAGCCCGGAATTCTGGAGATGTTCCTTTGAATAGCAATGTTAGTGTTAAAGAAAAAAAAAATGATTTGGAGAGATTGACTTCCATACCTGAAGCCAAAGCGAAGTCATTTAAGATTTTTTTGTACGCAGTAGCTTTCTTGACCGTGGGGATACCCTGCAGCATGGTGTCATCCACAAATTGCTGATGAGTCAGGGCTTGGTCGTTCTCCACTAATTGAAGGCCCTTAATCATACCAAAAACTTTAGCAGTTTTAATGGTTCGGCCTAATCCTTCCATCATGAGGATGAAAAGGAAGGGAGAGAGTGGATCTCCTTGTCTGAGGCCTTTGGAAGGAGTGAAGACCTCTAAGGGCGCTCCATTCACTAGAATTGAAAAGCTGGGAGAAGTGACTAAAGCCATAACCCATCCGATCCAGTCATGATCAAACCAAATGCTAAAAGGACCTTTCTGATGTAAATCCAGTTCACCTTGTCATACGCTTTTGCTATGTCTAATTGCATGATCATACCAGCCTGCCTTTTGCTAGTGAGAGAGTGAACAACCTCGTGGGCCTGAATAATATTATCTAGGATTTGCCTTCCTTCCACTGGAGCTTTGCCATTTTGCATCTCTTTGATCACCGTACTAACCTCTTCTTTAGCTACTGGTTTGATCAGGTTAAAGTTATCTTCTCTAGACACCATCCTGGGAATATTCTTTATAATATCCTTGATGTTATGGTCTCTGTCTATATTATTTTCCTTTGTGATGCCTCTGAAATGCTGAACCATCACAGCTTCGATATTCTCGTGAGTGGTCTGAATCTGCCCCTCTTCATTCAATATTGAGGAGATTCTATTGTGTGTTCTATTAGCTAGGGTGGAACGATGGAAAAACCTAGTGTTTCGTTCACCTTATTTGAGCCATTGAACTCTGGACTTTTGTCTCCAAAACATTTCCTCCTGTTTGCACAAATTCTCCCAATCTAGGTTGAGTTTTTCAACTTGCTCATTTTTGGATTTATCAAAACCTTCTACGTTCATTGTTTGATTTAGTTCCTGCATTTTGATCTCTACTGATTTTTTGATTGCAAAAATGTTACCAAAATCCTTCTTGTTCCATTCTTTGAGTTTGAATTTTATGTGCTTTAGCCTTTTATGGAGGAGGAACATTTTGGAGCCCTGAATTTGCATATCTTCGGACTACCATTCCTCAATGTTGCTGATAAAATCTGGGTGGGAGAGCCAGATATTTTCAAATCTGAAGGGTCTATTCTTGGGAGCATCAATTCCCTTGATTTCTAATTGAATCGGCCAGTGGTCAGAGCCTCCAAATGGGAGAACACTCACCGATTTTTTTGAGTTTGTGAGAATTAACTTCTCAGAGATCAAAAATCTGTCTAACTTAGAGGCGACCTGAGCATTACCTCCTCTTTTGTTATTCCAAGTAAAAAGACCATTTTGCATTTCAGATTCAACCATCTTCATGTCTTCTGTGAAAGAGTTGAATTCTACTAAATCTCTACTGAGGATTCTAGTGCCTCCCTTTTTTTCCAAAAGAGATTTAATCATGTTAAAATTGCCTCCAATGACCCAAGGGATTTCTTTATGTCTACTTCTAAGATCTACCAGGGAGTTCAGAAATCTAAGCTTCTCATCTATTTTCTGTGGACCATAGACATTCGTAACCAGGAAGGTGTCAGACATCCCCATTGGCTTAATGATCGCTGATAAGTAATTTCTCGTTGCCTCCACATCTAAAATGATTACTTTTTGGGGATTCCAAAGAGTAAGAATGCCCCCCGCTGTGTTTTCTACTTTAAATTCTAGAAACTCAAATTTACTGAGCCATTTACTATGGATTTGTTTTATCTTCTGAATGGAGCATTTTTTTTCTTGAATGAAGATTATGTCCGACATTGTTAGTTTCATTCTGTTACTAAGCATTCTCTGTTTTCTTTTACTACCTAGACCTCTGATATTCCATGAGATGAACTTCATAGTTAAAGATTTGTAAAGGAGTAATTGGTTAGATCTTTCATCTTACCTGAGTCTATCATTAGCTTTCCACACTCCATCAGGAGCTCATTTTGCTTTTTTCTGCCCCTCTTCTTTCCTAGATTTCTGGTGGCTAATCCTGGATTTAATTTCATTGTTTTCACCCCTCTTTGCTCCGGTTTGTGGATGTTCTTACCTTTCTCCTGTTCTTGTTCCTGAGTTTTCCATAAAAAAAAACTGTTTTATTCTATTGCATTCATCTTGGGGCAGAGAATCTATTCCTCCTTTGGTACCTTGCATCAGGAATCCTTCCAGATCCAAGTTTTCCTTGTCAAGGATTTCTTTTAGTTCGTGCTCTTCCAGATCTGTTTCACTTTGAGCCATTTCCTGGTCCATTTCCATTTCTATTTCACATCTCATTGGTTCCTTTAGAGAGTCCATGGTCGGAGAGAGATTTAAGTCCTCTTGCTTTTCTTTTTCTTTAGCATCTTCCTTCAGATCTTGATTTTCTCTTGTGATTTCTTCAGTCTCTTCTAGCACTTTAAACTTATTTTGACTTCCTTTTTGTCCCTCAGTATGTTGTTGTTTTGATCCCTTTTTACCTCCCCTTCCTTTACTAGCCACTTTCTGAAAGCTTTCAGTGTCCTTCGTTGTACTAGGTTTTTCTTTGTTATCTTTTTTGCTGATGGGGAAATCTCTTAATAAATGCCCATGTTTGTGGCATTTTCGACATCTGAAGGGTATATGCTCATAGTCAACCGCCTGAACCCACTCCTCATCCAGAACTTCCAGTATAACTTCGTCCGAAAGTGCTCCTGATAGATCCATTTCCACAAAGATTCTAGAAAAGGAGGTATATTTTCCCCTTTTGTGGCTTCCGAAGCTTTGATATAGCGTCCTAGTTTATTACCAATGGCCGCTAACGATTCAGTTTTCCAATAATCAAGAGGAAGA
Source organism: Pinus taeda (assembly GCA_000404065.3). NCBI lineage: Eukaryota > Viridiplantae > Streptophyta > Pinopsida > Pinales > Pinaceae > Pinus > Pinus taeda. Next base: position 67,049 of record APFE031507830.1, read on the forward strand.
GAGTAGAGTCTTACCCACACAGGAATCGAAGTGAAAGTCTCCCTCTCAGGAACAAAGTTCATTTTCCAAGGTCTCATATAGAGACCTGCTGCAGCAAAAAAATAGGGTCCTCCTTCGAATATTTTGTCTTTGTCTTCGACATTGGAGAACACAACTGTGAAGAATCCTTTTGACCCCAGATGTAGGTCAATGCTTCCTTTGGGCTTCCAATGATACTTGATCCACGTTTATAAAGCCTTTTCAGTGGGCCATAGTCCCATGAATTTACAGATAATGGCGAGGTTCCCATATGTTCTCTGTGTTCCTGCAAAGTAGGATCATTTAGTATTACTCGGGGAGTGATTTCAGCTTTTGGTTTGCAGGGTCCTTTTAGTTTTTTATCTCTTGAACCCAAACTTTTGTCTTCTTCCTCTTTGTCCTTTGTGTTGTTGTTTTCTTTTGTTTTGGTCCCATCTGTTTCCACTTCATTAACTCTGATTTTGTAGTTCCTATCGCTTTTACTGTTTCTAGTGGGTCCCTTCCTTCCGCTGGCCACTACATCTTTGTAGGAGGGAGCCATGCTCCCTCCCCTGCCACTCTCCATATGAATCGAACTCCGCTTGCAAAAAAACCCTAGCCGCCGCATTTCTTCCCTCTCCTACTTAGCGCTCCGCTCAAAAAAATGTATTCCACTGTATGTATCTTACTTTTGATATAACTATTAATTTGGTGTTTAGGAGGCTTATTCTACAACCTAGTATGAGGGGATGTGTAAGTTTGTGTGTTCTTCCATGCCCCTTTAAAATAAAATTAAAAAATAAGAAGTATGCTCTAAATAGAAAAATAATGTGCGCTATAATAAAAATTAAAATAAAAATGTTGTAAAGTAATTAGAAGTAAAAAGAATGTCTAAATTAGATGTTTAAATCTTATACTTTTCAAAAATATTTCAACAAGAGATTTAAATAAAATATTTGAAGATCTATGTTAACTAATTTATGTCGATATCAGCTTCATATATATATCTATATATAGAAGAAGAAAAAATAAATTTTTATGGTTAAAAAGTTTATTTAGTCTTATATATACTCTATTTAGCATTCAAAAATATAATTTAAATAATAAAAAATAACACATTATATTTTAAATTCTTTTAACGACAACAAATTAATCTTCTAAACTCATTTAAATTCATACTTAAAATAAATTTATACTAGTAAATAAATTCAATAACTTTATAAATTATAAAAAAAAACAATGTCAATATAAGCTTTGAAGCCAAATACAGTAAAGATTCTAAGGCTAGTGTTGTGGTGTTAACAGACTCTAGAAATCAAAAGATAGAACACCAAACAATCAGGTGGGAAGATTTGACATTCCTTGAAAACTGGGTGGTTTCAAACCCCAGGCCTCCGTCAGTTAAGAAAATTACCTTTGCAGATATTAGAGAAGAATCCTCTTCTACCATCCTATCTTTTCCTCGTAGATCTACTATAGACAGAAAGAGATCAAATGTGCAGGAGTTCACCATTATACAGAAACCCTGAACTTGCTGACACTGCTTTGACAAGTTCTCTTGTAAATACTTGCAAACATATTTCATTGTTTGAATTAGCCCATATGGTAAATTTTTCTTCCCTAGAAGTTAAATGCCCAGAGTGTCAGTATCCTGTTATTTTAAGTCAACTTGCAGATTTGGTAATCATGAGAATCATCATCCTAGGATTGGTGACGCCCCACCTACAACTTCTGTCAATCCATGTCCTAATTCTAAGTGCTCAGAAATTCCATTTCCTCATGAGTCAAAGCATGTTTTGATGATGCATGAGATTCCTATTTTGGAAAATGAAGATCCAAGGTTAACTCAAATGTTTTCAGTAATGAGACTAGCGAAACCAAGATATGGTCTTGGTTATCTTGAGCAAGCTAATGGCCTTATACCAGATCGCTGATTTGGTTCTGTTCCGGATGACTGCAAAAGCCAGTAGTCATGGAGATGCACAAATTCTTCACTTTAATGGATGCATGTCGTAAAAATAGATTCCCTGCCAATGGATGAAAGCCATGTTGAATTGGGATCTTTTTACAAATCCTAAAGCAGAAGAATTTGGTTTCAGTCATTCTATGTTTGAGAAAATAAAATTGTCTCAAGAATGGAAAAAAACACATGGATTCATTCTATGTCTGGTTAGAAAGGAGAAAGCAACAAATGATTTTAATGACTGATGCATCTACTTTAGCTCAACATTCTTGGATAGCACTAGATAGTGTTAAAGTTGAAACACCTACAACTTTTCCTCCATACAAAGGCATAGTGCTTGGAGAAGGACAAAATTCTGCCAAAGAAATACCATTGGTATTAAAGGATGACAGTGCATCTGGTACTGATGGCAGAATACATAAAACTTCAGAACAACTGAATTGGAAAAACACAGCTGTGAAGGGTCTTGAAATGAACATGGCCAAATCCAAAGAGGTCAAAGAAAAATTTGACATTGTCCAAGTTTCATTAAATTCTGTAAATAATTCCTTGAATAATGTTCAAAATTCTACTTCAGTAATTAGGGGGTATGTTAGAGAATCCCTAATAAAGCTAGAAAATGTTGAAGACAAATTGGTAGAACATATAGGTTCTACATCTGGACAAATAAATGAACTGGTACAGAAGATGAATCAATTATCTATATCCAAAACAAAAAAAAATAGTTCCTTCTTCTTTTTTATATAAAGCAAGTGTCCGTATTCAGGATCTTGTCAAGCTAGTTGACAAGTTTCCTTTTCTATTCTCCAAAGAGATTGCATCCCAAGAATCAGAAAAAGTTGAGACTTCAAGTGAACATATTTCTATAGCAAGTCTATTTAAGGAAGAGGAAAAAGAGCCAGAAGTTATGCCTAGATATGAGCCTTTGGAAAGTCAGTATAGCAAGTATTTAGCACCTGATATCAGAGGAAAAGGAAAATTGCCTGAAACCCACACTTTCTTCCCTGATTCTCATAGTGAATGGACTATAGATAACCTCAGTGTCGGTCAGATAAGACAAATGGTAGACATGATGTTTACAGAATATAAACTTATGTGTCTAAGAGGAAAAACTGAGGTAGAAGCCTGCAAAACAATCATCCAGTACAGGCACACTATCAAAATGGTGGGAAACAGAATCCTCTCCTGCTTTAATTAAACAGATGGAAGAACAGCTGCTCAAAGACGAGAAAGGAAACATAATTCATAATTCTGATGGGACAGTACAGAACAACATGATTGGAGCCTTGACTTCCATGATTGTTGAGCACTGGTGTGGTTCTGAAGCAAAAATAACCAATAAACATGAGATTATTTTAATGAATCTCAAGTGCAATAAAATATCCCAATATGAAGACTTCCATCAAGATTGGATGTAGAGAATTTATGAAGTCAAAGACTCAAAGAATTTGTTATGGAAGCAAGTTTATCTTGCAGAACTTCCTTCCAGGTTTGTTGATTATCTCAGACTACAAGAATTTTCTCAAATGCCTTTTGAGTCTTACACATGGGGACAAATATATTCAATTATTACTAAAGCTCTGGTTGGTCTCTACACAAGATCAAAAGTTAATAAGTCTCTAGAAAAGTTGTCCAGGTTCCTCGACAGCAAATCATTGTGCAACAAGTATGGGTTATCTTTTAATGATCCATTAGTAAAAAGTAGAAAATTCAAGAAACGAGACAAGAAAGAATCAACCAGAAAAGACTTTAAGAAGAAAGGCCGATTTTTTCAACAGCATAAGAGGAAGGGATATTACAAATATGTCCCTAAGACACATTATTATAAACCATCTAACATTCACCTGCATAGTGCAAAGCAAGAAAAATGGAATAAATTGACATGTTGGTTGTGTGGCAAAAATGGACATACTACAAATCACTGTCCAGTAAGTGAAGAATCAAAAAGAAATCGAGGCAAGAAATTTCAGCCTCAAAATCAAAAATTAAAAACTCCAAAAACAGAACCTCAGTATCTTTGCATGAAATGTGGGTCTAGAAATCATAAAACTGATCATTGCCCCAATGTGTTGATCAAAGAACACCCCCAAATTCAGCAGCAACAGTTGCTTGACTCATCTAATGAAAGTTCTAATTCTAGTTATACTTCAGAAGAAGAAGTTGAAGAATTAAATTTTCATGCCAATGCTTGTGATTGTTCAGATTTTGAAAATTGCAAATGTATTTTCTCTTCTGAAACTGAAATTTATAATGAATCTTCTGATGAAGATATACAGCCACAGAAATACAAAGAGAAGATTCTTATGGCACAGATAGAAGAAGATGAGATAAAAATATTGTCCCAAATAAGAGCTATGGAAGAAGGAGAAATGAAGAATTGCCTTATGGAAGCCTTCATGGATCAAATGAAATCTTCCAGCAAAAATTCTTCAAAGAAGCCACTCTGCATTGATGCCTCTTATGAAAAGAATGGAAAATCATTCCAAAGGCATCAACAACAGGATAAGGTTCGCGCGCTTACCTTGGGGGAGGTAAGTCATGAAATTCACAATCTCAAATCTGAAATTTCTATTCTTAAATCTCAGATTGTGAGATTAGAAAAAGGCAAATCCATTGATGAAGCAGATCCTATAAAAGAATATGATACAAAAGAATTTTACAAGCCAAATGTATAGATTTATGAAGGAAGAAAAGATATTGCTTTAGGTTTTCAGGAAATGAGAAAACTCGCCATTGAATACCAACGACATCATGTGCAAATAAATATTTGCATCCAGGGACAGATGTTCAATTTGACAACTCTTATTGATTCTGGAGCAGACGTAAATATTCTAAATACAAAAGTGATCCCTGCTAAATATTGGATGACAGCAGAAAGAAAAGTTATTGGCTTGGGAAGTAAAACGTTGAAGTATGAAATTCCCAAGGCATCTATCTACTTTGATAATCACTGCATAAAAATTAAAATTTGCAGTTGTTGACATCCCTGTTGATTGTATTTTAGGTAAAATATTTTTAGCTGCTATTGAACCACATGGTTCATTTAGAACAAAAAAGAATAAGGGTGGATATTTTATTACTCTTACTACCTCCTCGAATGGCCCAAGAAAAATTAAATTACCATATGTCTCAGCTCCACGAGTTTCGACAATGGTTCAGACTATGGAAGAGGTAAAGAAAGCTGAATCAAAGCTAACAGATCTAAAATATCTAAAATCCACCCTTCATATCTCACAACAGCTAAGCTTACCAGCAATACAAGAGAAGATTTCAGAATTAAAGGCACAAATAGAGAAAGAGTGTTGTGCAGAAGATCCAAATGCTTTTTGGCACAGAAATCAATATTGTGTTGAATTGCCCTATAAAGAAGAATATACAGGTAAGCCATGTAAAAGTAAGGCAATTTCTATGAACAAGGAATATCGTGAGCTCTGCGAAAAAAGAAATCAAGAATCTGTTGAGTAAAAAATTGATCAGAGAATCAGAGAGCCCGTGGAATTGTTATGGGTTCTATGTAAATAAAAGAGCAGAACAAATCAGAGGCATCCCAAGGCTAGTCATCAATTATAAGCCTTTGAACTCAGTACTAGTATATAATACATATCCGATTCCCCACAAAGGATATCTGATAAGCAGAATAGCAGGAGCAAAGATATTTTCCAAGTTCGATCTGAAATCAGGATTTTGGCAAGTTGCTATATCAGAAAAAGGATAAATTCAAAACAGCTTTCAGTGTCCCAGCCAGACATTATGAATGAAATGTGATGCCTTTCGGCCTAAAGCATGCACCATCCAAGTTCCAGAAAGTGATGGACTCTATATGTAAACCCTTCTTCGATTGGCTGATTGTGTATATAGATGATATACTTATTTTTTCAAAAAATTTGCAAGATCATTTTAAACATATACAGACCTTTGTAAATACAATAAAGAGGAATGGTCTTGTATTAAGCAAAAAGAAAATCGAATTCTTTCAGACTTCCATAAAATTTCTTGGCCATATATATTCAATGGCTAAATCTCCTTGCAAAAACATGCTCTGGAATTCTCTAACAAATTTCTAGACATCATTATAGACAAGACGTAGCTACAAAGATTTCTTGGTTGTTTAAACTACGTAAGTAATTTCTACCAAGACTGCGCCAAGGACAGAAGCTTATTAAATCAGAGGCTGCACAAAAATCCTGCACCGTGGACTCCACTCCATACTAGAGCAGTTCAAAAATTAAAGCCAAGGTCAGAGAACTTCCCATACTGTATATATCTGATGATGCAGCTTATAAGATTGTAGAATCCGATGCTAGCAACATCGGATGGGGGGTATATCAAAACAGAAAAAAGATAATGAAGAACAAGTTATCCAGTTCGCTTCAGGAACATGGAACCCCACTGAGAAAATATATTCTACTATAGAAAAAGAGGTGAAAGCAGCATGGAATAACATTGACAAATTTGAAATCCATCTGGTCAATAACCATTTCTTCTCAGGACAAATGCGTCTACCCTTAAGAAGGTGCTTAATAAAGATATCAAGAAGCCTAGAAGAGCCAAATTCGCCATATGGCAAGCCCTTTTTGCCAATTTTGATTTCAAAGTGGAACACATCAAAGGAAAAGACAATTGTCTACCTGCTTTTCTCAGCCGAGAATACATACAAACCTAGTCGCAAGAACAAGAACATGTTTTTGTTATTGTTATTGAATGGGACCCAGATAATCAACAAGAAGTTCTCAGAACTATTAGAGAGGACCAAAGCTGGGAAGAATACAAGAAAAACTGGAAGCCAACTTGGCAGCTAAGACAAACAAAAGTATTAGATGCAGATCTACAACCACATACAGATATTTTACACCTAGTGCCTGAAAGAAGAGTATTTCCCAAAGGAAATCGTTGGATCCATGATATGGTGTATATTAGCAGTATGGCTATGGCTATAGCTCATCAAGCAAAAGAGGCATTACAAAATAATCTCCATAACATTGCAATAATTTGGTCTGAAGGATGAAGACAAAGAAATATCTATCATAGATATTTAGTCATCAACAGAACCAGAAACATAGATTGGACAATCACCAGAAATTCTCCTATCTTATGGCCACAAAATAACCCTAATCTTATTTTTCCTTACACTGTCTATAATTTTGTAGGTTACAAAAAATTATGGTGGGATCTCCTAAATGTTGATGGAAAGAAAGAAATCCATTATTCAAAATTAAAATTTGGATCAATTAGGACCATGCAAAGAAATCAATTTTCAGGATGGTTAGGTGACTAGTGGAGAGATTTTGGAGTAAATTGCACTACTATAGATCCAATATTTTATGAAAGGTATTTTCAGATGTCATGCAACAAATTCTACGATAGAAATATTGTTGACTGTTTTCATATTCCTTGTACCACAGTAAGTGACTTGCTGAATTATCCACATCACCATATATTACAACAATTTATGGCTAGGCATGACGAATGGCTAATCATGACTAAAATCAAGCATCAATATGTGCCAAATAAACCTATGATAGTTCGGCGGATCTATACAAAGGCATGGGATGGTCTCACTTATCCCAAAAATAGGTTCCCGGGAATCACAGCTCTTGGTGAATCATCCTACAGTGCTATTGGTGAATCATCCTACAACGCTAGTCTTTCTTCATAAAAAGGTTTTCGTGGGTTTATCTAGAAAACTCCACTGTGTAATTATGTTGTCCAGTCATGAGGACTATTCATGGCCAATTTCCTCGTGGGCCTTAGCTGGTTAAAAGGCATCCACATTGTAGATAATATGCTTTCCGTAGGATTAACAGTAATCTTGTAATAGGAAAAAGATTCTTTAGTCACGAGACTCGAAGCACTTCTCTGACTTTTGGTGGATATTTAGCCACATCTTCGTGATTGATAGAATCTTTCGTACTCAACTTGTTGGTCTGATGGTCGGATGTTTGTTCCCTCTTCTCCCTATAAAACGAAGAGAGTTAGGCTCATTTGGGGCATCGAGAGTTAGAGTTATTGTGTTTAAGAGTCAAGAGCCTCTCCTGCTTTGCAACTGCGGACGTTAAGTCTGATCTGCGTGCATCACAAGAAGAACTCAAGTCTTTAGGTGATCTGGGAAGCCTGCGCATCAGTGTGAGAGCGCTAGTGAGAACCTAAAGTGGCCAGATCATTAGTGTGTCTGTCTATATGTGTGTTTTGAGTATATGTTCAAAGACAAAGGGTAGCCTCTAGTAAGCTATCTTAGTATTGAGTAGCAACAGTCTGGTAAATGCAAACACAGTCCATCTCTGGTATGAACAGACTATAAATCAAGTGTAATCGATATCTAAAAATTCAATAAAAGAGTGTTATTTCATTTTCTGCTTCTGAGTACTGTGTACTTTAATTTTTGATGTTGTGTAGTAGTTGTCTCATAATCTTCACTTGAAGTTCATTAGGGGTTTGCCAAAGGATCGAAGGGACTCCTGACCGTTAAAAGGCGAGGAAGTCGTGTGAAAGGTAGCAGAGCATGAAAGATCCGAGTAGGTTCGCACTAAGTTCACCAGAGGTCGATCAGTGAAGACAAACAAAGATACACGACATGGCCAAGACAGCAGAGAAAGCAACGGCAGGACAGCGCGCGGAGCGCGCAACACTGTAGCAGTGGCACTGTAGCAGAAGCACTGTAGCACACCACTGTAGCAGCACTATAGAAAGCTTTTGGGAAAAGCCCCTGCTAAGAATTTAAATAAATGCAAGTGTCCTCTCTTCATACGTATTAATAAAAAATATCCCATTACCACTAAGTTATATCATCACATAAATAGCATATCCGAGGAGAGCACCTTTACTCCGATAATTGGAAACTATATTTGGAGCCCGTCACATACTAACCATAGTACATGTGTCCTTGAAAAGCTATGGGAACATCTTGCATTGTTGTACATGAAAGAGAAGTTATCTAAGATACATGGATGGTTTCGTACTATTTTGTATCAATAGGTAATATGAGAAATTATTTATAAAAGAGAAGTTAATTTAGCATAATTTTGTTATATATTTTGAGTGGGCTTAATGGTTAAGAGCATATATTTTTTCTTAAAAAATTATAATTTCAAAACTAAAAAAAATAGAATATATACTTTTGTAAATTTAGTAGTCAACTCATTTTATATACCATGTAAACCATAAAAAAAAAATTGAAATTATTGAAAAAAATTAAACTTTTAATAATAATATTTTCATATTTTATTTTAAATTTCTTTAAAATTTATATATTTCAATATGGACGGAAACATATAAGAATTAATAATACACAATTTTTACGATTTTTTAATTCAAAAAAATTTACAACTCAATAAATAAAAAAAAATTAACTTTATAAAAAGGAAAAAAGATGTCGACAATTGCATTAAATATATTATAGTTAAAAATTTAAAAGAAATTGACACATAAATTAGTTATACACTCTTTTGTCACATAATTTATCAATATTTAGTTTCCCAAACATACAGAGAAACAATTAGGGCAAGTGCAAGTTTTAGGTGATTGGGCCAATTAGTATTTATACCAACATATAGAACCAAAAGCTTATGAGCTATGTGCATTATAACTTCAAGCATCAATGATTGACTTCAAAACAATTATTACAAAATTAGTATGGAGCCTTTGTCATGCCACCAATAAATTGAAATTACCAACTACACAAAATAACCAGAAAAATGTTTCCACATTTATGAGTAAAACATCTCTGGAATAAAATATAAAGAAAACCTTGAATTTGATGGTTACTCCCTCTTTTCAAGAGGAACTTGTTAGTTTTGTGAAGATATATTCAAAAAAAATCTATGTTTTACAAATCAAAGGCTCGTGAATATATTTGTACAAGAATATAGTGGAAAAGTGCGAAGTAGAAGGCATAAGAAAGAGAACTAAAAGGAGGATGAAGAAGAAGTAGCAAAAGGGTAGGACGAACATTATTCTGGGTCATCATCTATTGGGTACAACAAAATATTCTTCTAGGAAGTGTGAAGTCTAGGCAGCAGGATCTTCTGGGAAGTGCGAAGTCTGGGTAGCAGGATCTTCTAGGAAGTGCTAAGTCTAGGCAGCATAATCTTCTGGGAAGTGCGGAGTCTGGGCAGCAGATTCTTTTGGGAAGTACGAAGTTTGGGTAGTAGATTCTTTTGGGAAGTATGAAGTTTGGGTAGCAGATTCTTCTAAGGCAGCAAGAGAGAAACTCTACTAATGGATCAAAGTAGAGGCCAAGGTTCTCTCTGGAAGAACTAGAGACCGAGATTCTCTAGAGAAGTAGTGAAGGTGCAATACAATGAGATAGAGACCGAGTTTCTCTAGGAGGAAAAGATAAAGGAAGGGCGAAGCATATCAAGGTGGGTGATAAGTCTCTTGGAAGGATACTATAGTCAAGGGTTCAATGTCATGGTCTTGGTACTTATCAATTGAAGATCTAGAAGAATAATTTTATCAGGCTTTCCTCTCAAAAGGTGAGAGGTTTTGGCCTTGGATGGAGAAGCATATATTTTGTGTCACTTGTCTTTATTTTGATAATTGTCTTGATGAAAAAGAACACTCTAATAAGCTAACAAAGTGAAAAATAATAAGTAAAAGAAGAACAAGCATATCACAAGGAATTATCAAGCAGAGAAATTGCTAACAATGAATGCCCTAGATTTCTCAACACAAACTACGAGACTCATTATTGTGATCTATCAACAACCAAAGCCTGTAAATGAACCTCGACATCAGTGATCAAACATTGGAGTTTGGCCTTGATCAGAACAAGAGATTGGAACACAAAGTATTCACAAAACCAAAGTTTTGTTTTTTTAAAGTCTATTAATTGGCATTGTATTCAACCTTCCATTCACACCTTTTGTATATCGGCCATCAGTTAACCAAGAACTCCAACTGACACCAAAAATTATTTCTAAAGTTCGAGATACGAGAACTAGGGTCGAGTGTTAGTTAACAACCTTGAGAAATAGATAAATTCCCACCACTTGTTGCCCATCTTTTGGGACCTTAGGGCATCAAAACCTCGAGAGAGATTAATGTTGCGGAGGTTTGAAAAACTAGTATCTGATATCTTCCATCAAATCGATACTCCAATCGACAAGCGCTTGGATATGATATCTAGACATCAAGATTCGCCAATTGCGACAAATGGGAATATTCACATCATTTGCAAGGGAAGTTTTCCATTGTATCAGGGATTTCACATCGAGAGTATGTTTGTTTAAGCAAAAAAGCCACACCAAGGTCCAATAGTTGAGACCCTTCTAGTCCTCAATCATGAATTAGGACATACGGGTGAAATCCATTAAGCACTAGGGATATATATTTTAGGATGGTGTTTGATATCAATGTTGTATGTCAGTTGTAGCTCCTGCGTGAGTTAAGGAAAGCGTCGAGGGTGATGCGTTAAATGGAAGTCGGTCCATAGTCATGATTTCAAAGGATATTTGAAATATTTCACATTAGAGTTCGATGGTTGAGTAGGTTCTTCGAATCATGAGCAATGGTAAGTAAGAAAGCAACCACCACTATTTCTTAGGATTTATAAATTCAAGGTTCAACGCAAAATGGTAAAAAGGGAAAGTATGGATGTACTAAAGAGAATGAGTAACTCTTATGGCATTGTAGCATAGTTTAAAAACCCAATCAATAGTCTTGATTGGTATGAATTAGATTGGGTTACCCAGAAGGGTTTGAGAGGGTTGGTGTCCACATCAATGTCCCATGTCAAGTTGATAATGAAAGAAACTACAAATCTCCCTCATACTTAACATCATACTATCCAAATATTTTAACTATAAGAATTTTTTTACTTTCAATTAATTTATATATACATAAAGTTGATATTTAAATATTTTAATTAAAGTGAAAATTATATTTTTTTATACCATTTTTTGTTATTAATATTTTTTATCAATACTATGTGTTAATTCCATATAGAGTAGGGAATAAATTACACATCTTCCTCATACTAAAATGTAAATAATGTCTTTCTATTTTATCATAATTTTTTTTACTTTCAATTATTCTATGTATATATGAATGTGTGTTTGTGTGTGTGAGAGAGAGAGAGAGGGAGAGACCTTGAATTGTTTTATTTGTAATAAAAAATGAAAAATTTTGTTTATTTATTAATACTTTTTTAAATATCACATGTCAATTCCATACAAAAAATTGCAGTTGTCTATAATGCGACTTTTTGAAAGCCTTTCCGGTGGGTTTTCCGGTCAAAATCCGGTAGCAATTTATTGGAATCGCAAGTTTGATAGCTACTTTCTGCACAATCAAAGCGTCCCAAGGGTTTTTCAGGGTGCTGAATCCAAATATGCAGTTAAAAAACCTTTTTAACTACAACAAATCAAGATTTAACCTCAATTTCTTCCGCCGGATTCCGTCACCGGAATCTCCAAAAAGTCGCATTATAGACAACTCCCAAAAAATTGATGGAATTATACATCACCCTCATACTGAATGTAAAGAGCATCATATAACATTTATTTACATAGTATATGGTAAGGCTAAGTAGAACTTTATATTATGATTAATGAAAAAAGAGATAGAAAACCATTTCTACTAGTGACTTGTTCTTTGGGAAACTAGACCATGTATATATGAATGTGTGTTTGTGTGTGAGAGAGAGAGAGAGAGGGAGAGACCTTGAATTATTTTATTTGTAATAAAAAAATGAAAATTTTATTTATTTATTAATACTTTTTTAAATATCACATGTCAATTCCATACAAAAAATTGATGGAATTATACATCACCCTCACACTGAATGTAAAGAGAATCATATAACATTTATTTACATAGTATATGGTAAGGCTAAGTAGAACTTTATATTATGATTAATGAAAAAAGAGATAGAAAACCATTTCTACTAGTGACTTGTTCTTTGGGAAACTAGACCAATAGCATAGAAGTATTGTTTTTGTGCATATTAGTGGTATGTGTGATATGTGCTTCTGAAAACTAACAAAATGTCTAATAGAGTTTGAACTAAAACCATGATATTGAATTCTATCCAACTACAATTTGTAGCCTTGCTACTTCTAAGGCAAAAAACATATGCCAACAAGACAAATATTTTAGGTTGATGGAGAGCCCACCGGAATGGTGGTAGGCTCTTTAGTGTCCACCTCAAAATTGGAGAATTCCAAATCAATAATGTTATTGGCTAGGATGGCTACCTTGTCATCCATTGTCTACAGTTGTCTCTATACTTCATCAGTACATAAAAGTATTTATGTTGGGTTATGTTGGGTCTCTGACCTCTCCACCAAAACCTTCCACATGATCGTTTTTAGTTGCCACTAAAAATCCACTGTATGCATATAACAAGTTTGTCTAGTAAACATCTTAGCAGTCTCAAGAATCCAACTACTTACTTCCTGAATCTTAGCATCAGGGATAAACTTACGCTCCACCTAAGTTTCTTCCTATGTCTAGTGGATTTCACTATAGGTTTCCATAGGAATAAGCTATATATGTTGCAACAGAATGCTAAGCTATAGATTGAGCTTTCATAGAGGGGGAGGGCTAGGATCCATGAAGGCCCCTTCATCTAGAGGGATGATCGATCTTGGGCATTGTGATAAACAACACAAAGAAGAGACAAGGGACAAGGAGAGGTAGCAACCCAAAAAAGTAGAAACAACCTACTACTTCAACAGGGATAAAGATGATGAGATACAAGGGTAAGCCACAAAAGAGCAAGCCATCGAGAGCTCGACTCAATTACTCCTCTAATAACCACACAAACAAAAACAACAAACGAACCAAGAGGCTCATGAAAATAAGGAAGGTTTATAACTAAGCCCTTCAACACAAAAGCTAAAAGCCCAAAGTTAGTGAAGGCCTCCACTTCAACGGAGTCCAAAATGATAAACCAAAGAATAGACAACACATAAATGAATGGAGGGGAAAGCAAGTGATCCAAAAACCAGTCATAAATAGAGTAAGGTGGGAGAAAACAATTTATCCAATCATTGAAGGAGAACTTTGGAACCACAACCCATGAGAATCTTACCAAAGAAGAGAAAGACACCCATACCAGATAGAAAAGTAGACCTCCTTGGAGCGAAGTTTCCTAACCAAACTCAAGACTTTGTCCTGCAACTTTTTTGTAGCCTAATTTTGAAAGACTACAAGAAAATCACTAACAAAGTAACAAACCACTAGATTAACCAGAAAAAGCCACATACCAAACAAGCAATATTTCCAATTTGACATATATTATATTTCACATGTATTCCACCAATTTCCCTCCACCTTGCGACTCTTCCCCTCCTTCATGATTACGAGGATGATACAAGGAGAAATGGCCTAAAAGGTCATGAGCTCTAAGACTGTCAAACTAAAATAGACACCAACCATTACGAAACTCCTCATTAACATAGTTGCATTCATCTCCAATATGTATAGTCACCAAGTGCGGGAGATATAATGTCCCTGATTCCCATTTCCTTTCAATTATTACCCTTCATCATATCTATGAACATTTAAATATTTATTTATGGTTGGCATTTTTTTTTAAATGTAACAAGTTAACCATATATTAAATATGATGAAATTATATCTCCCTTACACTAAAGTACAAAAAAAGTTTTTTCAATATATTAAAATAAATTTTAATTAAACCAACATAGATCCAACTTTGCATCTATCAAACAATGAGAGGGATCAAATCTCCCGAGGTGCAAACCTTTCCTTGAGTTTTGCACTTAAAAAAGAGGTTTGCACCTCGAGAGATTTGATCCCTCTCGGCGTTTGATAGATCTAGAGTTAATATGGATCTACGCTAGTTAATAAATTATTTTTAATAAAGTGGTTGATATCCATTATTTCCATCGATAACTATTTAGAGTAAATTAAATGTTAGATTCGAATACCTTCACCAATAATCTTATACTCAAGAGTCGTGATATCCATAAGAAGCAAACAAACGAAGGTAATGTAAAATTAAAAAATCCAGAAGAGAAGAATATTGTTGAAAATGCAGCAAGAAAGTCTCAAATTTGATTTTTTGCCTTAATTAAAATTGAGAAAATTCAAATTTCCACATCAATATACAACTTGGGGGAAGTGGAACCTCAACCACACTCAGTGATCAATCAATTAACTAATCAATCAACCTAAATTAGCTCATGCATGCAAATAATTCAAGTTACCCAGTTGAGATGGATATTGCAAGCCAATGTACTATCAGTTGTAGACTATTCCAATGTGTACAAGTGGTGCATGCAGTTAGAGGAAGGACCTAAAGGAATTGTGCAATCAAGTTGAGGGAATTTCCTAATTAATAAGGGTCTAATGCCAAGAGAAATGACACAAGGAATTAGGAGCTTGGAGGTTTTGAAAATTAGCTAAGTGTTGGTCAGAGTCAGTCAGTCAGATATGGGGATAGACTATACACTTGCAAGGTGTGCTCGGGCTTGAGCAAGCATTGTATTTCTTCTTTATTATCTGATTAATGCAATATATATAGTAAGGGGTTTTGAGCAGTTTCTTTCCCCTAAATAAATCTTTGTGCCTGTGTGATGTTTAGTTTTGCATGTCTATGATTCTTGTTTTAGATGGTGAATTAAATTCTGCACATCAATAGAGTAGCTTCAAGTCTTGTGATTTAGTAAATTTCATGAGTAGTATTGAATCTACATAATAATTTCTACATGGTATCAGAGATAGAATCACTATAGAACAAAGATTTTGAAGTTGTCGTTGCAGGAGGTTCGAATTTGAAGATCAGTGTTACAGGTTTTCTTCAGGACTGAGAAGATGGCTTTCAATGGACTAAGGCTCAAGTATGCTCTTGAGAGAAGCTCGAATTATGTTGCATGGAAGGACTGCATGGAGGTAATGCTGGAGGATAATGGGTTGAAGGAATTCATTGATAATGATATTATGAAACCAACAACATCTGATTCAAGGGATCTAGCAGAATGGAAGAAGTGTGTTGCTAAGGCGAGGAGGATCATATTGGAGGGAGTACGAGACCATATTGTCTCTAATATCCATGGGAAAGAGACTTCGTATGCAATGTGGCAAGTGCTGACATATTTTTTCCAGAATATTAGTGATCACAGGAAGTTGGCACTCAAGGACAAACTTCGAAATATCAAGATGCAAAAGAATGAGACTATTTCGTAGTATCTGAGCAGATTCACACAATGTCGTGATGAACCTGGTCAAGTTGGTGTTACTGTAGCAAAGGATGATTTGGTGAGCCTAGCCCTTATAGGTCTTCCCAAGAGTTGGCACAACTACTAAGATTCGATGAATGGAAGGGAGAAATTACCAAATTGGGAGCCCTTATGGTCCGACTTGGTGCAGGAGGTAATAAGGCAGAATACCAGAGATGGGACCTCATCCAAAGAAGAGGAAGATGACTTTGCATTAGTTAGCAAAGGAAGGAAGGCCAAGGGGAAGAAGTCCCAAGGTGAGGCTAAATCCAACCAGTAGGGAAAGAAGAAATACTTGTCCAAAATCAAGGGTTTTCACTGTCATGAATTTGAGCACTATGCCACGAAGTATCCACACAAGAAGGCAAGCAAGAAGTAGCATGCAGTAGCAACAGTAGGTGAAACTTTGGCTTCACAATTCAAGCTTGACTTCATTCTCATCGCATGCATGGCGATCATAGTGATGGGGAGCATGTGGTACTTAGATAGTGGTGTCTCGTTCCACATGACGGGGAATAGAGAATTTTTCAATGACTTGGAGGAGAAAGATATCTAAATGAACATTGAGTTTAGAGACAACATAAGGTACAATACGATCAGGATTGGTACAGTCACCTTTCAGAGGGAGTCAAGCTCCCCTCTCAGACTCAAGGATGTGATGTTTGTTCTGGGTCTAAAGAAGAATCTTATTTTCGTTCCAGTTTTGGAAGACCGTGGATACGATGTGATCTTCAACAAAGCAAAGGTATTCTTGAGACACATAGCCACAGGATAGGTGAAGCAAATTGAGGTTCGAGTCAAGAACCTGTATGCACTTGAGGTAGAAGATGCATGCAAAGCCTTGAGGAGCAAGGCAAAGACTAGAGATATGGTGGTAGAGAGGGAGCATGTTAGATCTCTCAACATGCAGGCTCAGAAGAAGCCTTAGGAAATTGTGAAGAAGCCACAAATGGAGAAGTAGATAGGAGGTAGAGTGGAGACATCCACTCAAGTAGAGACCTCCATCAAGGGGAGAGTTCGAGCCAAGTGGGTAGAGGGAGCACATGCAACCATACCTCTAGGTGTGAGGTGGAGCAATGTAGATCCTTAGTCCAAGAGTTGCAGAAATTTGGGCAAGGTCCATTGAGGCATTCTCCTCATGGATCATTACCTTGCTAAGTGGGCCCACAGTATTCAGTAGCAGGAGGATCAATGCCCGTCATATATTGAGGAGTGCAGAGGAGTGTTGACAACAGAGCAGGAGGCTCAGTAGAAGAGTCACCAACAACACAATTTTCCTAGCAGACAGTTACATACACAGTTGATTCAATGTTTTTTTTATGATTCTCAATTGCAAATGTTGCAATAGCAACAACAACAGTGAGAAGTGTTGCATGCAGTACATTCCACAGGTGCAGGATAGGGGTGGTTGGTAATCCCTTTCTTGCTGAGAGGGAGTGTTGAAAATGTAGCAAGAAAGTCTCATTTTTTATTTTTTGCCTTAATTATAATTGAGAAAATTCGAATTTATACATCAACAAACAACTTGGAGGAGTTAACTGAGGTGACATAACACTTGTCACTCAGTTAAGAACAATCAATTTGAGTTATTAAGTTGAAGTTCAATTTACTTGAGTTGATTCCTAAAAAATAGGAGTCTAGCTCAGTTAATTCAAGTTAGGGACATGAAGTTCAGTTGTGTGCAGTGGGTTCCTAAATTTTAGGAGCCTACAATGAATTAATTTTAGTTGTAGCAATTTAATTCAGTTAAATTGAGTTATGGTCAATTAAACTAGTTCTAATTGTTGGAGGAACTTATGGAAGGTCAAGTTGTGGAAGTGTAACTTCAACCACATTCAGTGATCAACCAATTAACTAATTGTGGAACCTCAACCACACTCAATGATCAATTAGTTAACTAATCAATCAACCTAAATTAGCTTATGCATGCAGAGAATTCGAGTTACTGATTTGAGATGGAGATTTCAAGGCAATGTACTATTGCTTTAGATTATTCCAATGTGTACAGGTGGTGCATGCAGTCAAAGGAAGGAGCTAAAGGAATTTTGTGATCCAGAAGAGGAAATTTCCTAATTAGTAGTGGCCTAATTCCTAGAGAAACAACACAAGGAATTAGGATCTTGAAGAGCTTTAAAATTGGCTAAGTGTTGACGCAAGGAATTAGGAGCTTGAAGAGCTTTAAAATTGGCTAAGTTTTGGGCGGATTTAGTCAGTTAGGCAAGGGGATAGACTATACACTTACAGGGTGTGCTCAGCCTTGAGCAAGAATTATATTTCGTCTCTATTCTCTAATTAATGCAAGATAGATAATAAGGGGTTTTGAGCAATTTCTTTCCCCTAGATAAATCTTTGTGCATGTGTGATGTTTCCTTTTGCATGTCTATGATTCTTGTTCTAGATTGTGAATTAACTTTTGCAAAATTCTAACTAACCTTACGTTGGGTGACCAAATCTCTAAATAACCTTATGTTGGGTTGGTTGTGCTTACTAATATTCACAAGTGAAGGTCTTAATTTGAGGGTAATTTCTTACTCTACCAAGAGCTTGGATTAGTCCCGACTTTCCAGCTTACAATGGTTCTGTTTTGTTAACAACTTTAATGGGACGAATTGCGAGTCACTTTGTGAATCTTCTATGTCTATATATTAGCTCACACACAAAAAGATTCAAATCTCAAAATTGTCACAACAAATTTGGTTATTTTTATGTGGAAAATTCATTTGAATTTTATTACTTTAAATAGGCTACATTAGAGAAAAATACCTTGGGAAAAAGCATGGGTTTTCGACCGGAGTCAAAATGTTTACCTAACACAAAAAATGACTAATTTATTACCAATGTAAATTGACTAATTTACAACCAACAATAAATTGACGAATTTACCATTACCTCAATTTTATTTAATTAATATTTTTTCAATACCATGGGTTCTCATAACCTTGGAGCTCAAAAACCATTGTAACATGAGCACGTCAAATTTACCTTAATTATCCAAAAAAAATTAATAAAAATAAAAATAATAACATTATTACAATAATTATTTATTTAATTCTTAATTATTATGTTACATTACATATCTCTACATAAATATTGGTTATATTTAATAATTAATTTATTTAATTTTACATTAATACCTTACACATCTTCCAATAAATAATAATATTTTTTATTTATCTCGACGAACAATATTTGTTACACAATCTTTACCATACTGGGGAGAGTGTATCTCACATAATAAAAAATATATTTAATAAATTAAATAATTCTATTTTTTATATTATTCTGTATTAAAAAATACATAAAAATATTATTCTATACTGTCATAAAAAAATGTATAAATGTGATCATAAAAAAAAGTATAAATGTAATCATAAATGTATAGACGAAATATAAAGCCTTGAATTCATTTATACATTTAAAAATAAGTTTTAAACCATAAAAAAAAATCACTCTTTTTAATTATTTAAAATTTATTTCATCTCTATTAAACTATACCATATATATTACTCTATTTAAAAAAGTAGATATTTGATATTAATATAAAAAAGACACTTGTATCAAATTCACATAACTCCGCAAGTCAAAGCGAAGAGCACATATCGCCGGTTTGATTTGCAGAGAACATAAATATTAGTCATCTATATCTTAACTTATTGTGATGATTTATATAATTGGATTTTTAAATTTTTGACGAATGTTTTTACCAATCTATAGTTTATTTAAAGTGTAGTTAGTTAGCTAACGCGAAGCTTTGCCGGGATTTTATGTGTTAAATTTATTCGAAAAATTACGTTACACATTGATATAGGAGTATCAAAACTCAAGAGCATCTTATGTTGTTAAATCAAAATTTAATGAATTCAGTTTAAAAAAATAACATTGGAAAGGGGTATGGAAATAGTTTTTATTAGGGTGTTATAAGTTGTTTTTGCTCTTTCTTTTTTTTGTTTTATAAGGGAGATGGTAATATTTTCTTATTTAAAATATGTTTTTGAATAGATAAATAAAGTGAGTATTATAATTTTTTGTATTCTTAACTCAAACTTATTATTCTAACAAATTTTTACTGGATTTCAAATAAAATTGATTAAAAAAAATTCTTAAAAAAATCAAAACATCTATTATTTAGACTATACTTGATTTTAAGTGTAATTTTTTTCATATTGCAAAATTTTGTAGAAAAATGATGAATACCTTCTTCTTTTTTTCTCTTTTTCTCTCTTTTTTTTAGTACGAAAAAAGCTTGATTGTATTATAATAAAAAAAGTTCCATTACATCATAAAGATGGAAACCTGAAACCTGACTAATCAGATAGAAGATGAATACCTTCTTCTCTATGTATATGCTTATGTACAATTGTAGAAAAGTGATGAATAATTCATGTTCTCAATGCATGTGCATATGTGTGCATGCATGGAGCATGCATGGACAATATTGACCAAATTGAAAGTAATAATGTTAGTGTTAATATGGCATTTCTCATTAGGAAGTGCTTATGTATAGTTATAAAAATGTGATGAATGATTTATGTTTTCAATGTATGTGCATATATGTACATGCATGGACAATATTGACAAATTACCCAAATTGAAAGTAACAATGTTAGTGTTAATTGTATTTATATGACATTTCTCCATAAAGTGAGATTGGATTAATTAGACATATTATACTGTGAAAATATGAAATAATAATTTAACAACTTTCATGTTTGCATTGTAAAAAATTGATAAATTTAAAATGGTTATTAAAAAATAAAGTATCATATTAAAATTTATTTAAACCAATTTGAATATATATTAGTTATAAAAGACTCAAAGACAACAAAAAAACAAAAAAAAATTATTAGCTAAATACTTTCTCACATAGATTCGACATCAAAATCAACTAAATTTAAATAAAGACACTATTAATTCTCTAATATTGAAAGTAACAATGTTAGTGTTAAGATGACATTTCTTATGAGGAAGTGCTTATGCACACTTGTAGAAAAGTGATGAAAAATTCATGTTCCCAATGTATATGCATTTATGTGCATCCATGGACAATATTGACAAATTATCCAAATTAAAAGTAACAATGTTAGTGTTAATTGTATTTATATGAAATTTCTCCATAAAGTGGGATTAGATTAATTATTATGCTATAAAAATATGAAATAATACTTTAACAATTTTTATGTTCCCATTTTAGAAATTTAATAAATTTACATTGGTTATTAAAAAATAAAATATCATATTAAAATTTATTTAAACCAATTTAATATATATTAGTTATATAAAAAATTCTAACGACAACCAATAAAAAAAAAAAACTTTTATCAACTAAATACTTTCACACAAAGATTCTCAACATCAAATCAACTAAATTTAAATAAAAACACTATTAACTATATACTATAAAACTTATTAAAAAACAACTTTTATTAACTAAACACCTTCTAACAAAGATTTTACATAGAATAAATTTAAAACTAAATAATTTAAATAACAAAACTATCAGTCCTTTACTAACAACCCAAAACAAACCAACTTTTATTAGCTGAATACCTTATTCACAAAGATTCTACACCCACTAAATTTAAACCAAAATAATTTCAATAACAACGCTACACACCAAAAGAAAACAGAGGCCATGGCGTAATCCCTAAAAAGAGGCATGAAAAATCCAAGATATCCAATGGCATCCTCCCCAAGGCACCCAACAGAAAATATGGCGTGGAATGGTAGTTGTAACGTGCACGCTATCTTGACCATGATACCTGATATTTTTGGGAAACACTACATCATCCGCCGTCACCGACCCCATGATGTTGACCTTCCGATCAATTAATAATCCCAAACTCGCAACCCCACTTTTAACCCGACCCCTAACCTCCGATTAACGATTCCCAATCTCTTCCATAAATCCGGTCCAAACATTTTCATTCCCATCCATTATCTGTAATTGCTCAACAATGGGATCCTCCACGCTGCTGCTTTTGGTTCTCTGTTTTTCCTCTGTAATTTGCCTTTCCTCGGCCATAAGGCCTGACGATGACCTTATTCGTCAAGTGACGGACGAAGTAGATT
Source organism: Pinus taeda (assembly GCA_000404065.3). Lineage (NCBI taxonomy): Eukaryota > Viridiplantae > Streptophyta > Pinopsida > Pinales > Pinaceae > Pinus > Pinus taeda. The sequence goes on from APFE031507830.1 coordinate 89,261, forward strand.
CAGATCCACAGATCCTCGATGCTCGGAGCGCCCTGTTCAACGCTGAAGCGCACTTCAGGCGCTTCATCAGGCGCTACGGTAAGAAGTACTCGGGGCCGGAAGAGCACGAGCACCGCTTCGGTGTCTTCAAGAGCAATTTACTAAGAGCCTTGGAGCACCAGAAGCTAGACCCTCAGGCCTCCCATGGCGTCACAGAATTCTCTGATTTGACACAAGAGGAGTTCCGACGACAGTATCTAGGGCTCAGGGCACCACCGATCCGAGACGCCCACGATGCTCCAATTTTGCCCACAAACGATCTGCCGGAGGAGTTCGATTGGAGAGAGAAGGGAGCCGTGACCGAGGTTAAGAATCAGGTTTGTGTTTGGGTCACTGTGATGCTTTTTTGGTTTCATCTCTGACGGTGATTTTGACGATTTTGACATCTGTTTGTTTTGGGTAGGGATCGTGCGGTTCCTGCTGGGCTTTCAGCACAACCGGGGCGCTAGAGGGCGCGAATTTCCTGAAGACGGGGAAGCTGGTGAGCCTGAGCGAGCAACAATTGGTGGACTGTGATCACGAGGTTAGTTGTTTGTTTTTGTGGCTTTTGTTTTTATTTTTTTGCGGGAGGGGGGAATTTGTTCGCTTGTTTGGAGGCGGGATATGTTTCTGGTGGTGTCAGATGCTAAGTTTGGCTGGTCTTTAATTACGCTTAATTTGGGGAAAGTGGAATTCTTATGTCTTGGCTGTATGTGAGGCAATGATTGGTTTCTGTGATTGCTGGCTTGAGTGGTTGGATGGGGAATCAGTCGCAAGCGGACACTTAGCACCAAACAATAGATAGGAATAAACTCACGGTTGGGCAGAGAATCAGTTGCAAGTGGACACTTTTGACCGAACGAAGGGACAGAATCATATCTGAACTTATCGCGTAAATTAACTCCGGGACCTAAGGGAGTAGGACCCACCCTATATCTAGGTTAAAAAGAGCAGAGCAGACTAATATGGTAAAATAATTTTGGTTTTTGTTAATTTTGTTTTTTTTTATCACGGAGCTGTTCGTACCATTGATGTTATCCCCTTGTGGAAATTTTTGGCAGACTAATATGGTAAAATAATTTTGGTTTTTGTTAATGTTGTTTTTTTTAATCACTCAGCTTTTGGTAAAATTGATGTTGTCTTTTGAGGTCATTTTTGGCCCTTTGTGATAAGGTAGGTTCAGGAACCTATCTTCAGAGACCAGGGCTAGCCCTGCTCCGGCTAAGCTATAAATTCCTGGTATATCTAGCTTAATCTTGGACCCCACCCAAATTAGGAGACATCAATTATCTTGTGGACATTTTTGGCCCTTTTGGCCCCTTGTGATAAGGTTTAGGAACTCAGGGCCCCTTGTGATAAGGTTTAGGAACCCACTTTCCGCTCTCGCTAAGTTATAAATTCCTGGTATATCTAGCTTAATCTTAGACCCCACCCAAATTAAGAGCCCCTGCTCTTGCTAAGTTATAAATTCATGGTATATCTAACTTAATCTTGGACGCCAACCAAATTAAGAGCCCCTGCTCTTGCTAAGTTATAAATTCATGGTATATCTAGCTTAATCTTGGACCCCACTCAAATTACTCCCCTGGAGTCAAGTTTCTTGCTAAGTTATAGATTTCTGGTACATCTGCCTTAATTTTGACCTTGCCAAAATTACTGCTATTTATAAATTACTGGTATATCTTGCTTAAACTTGTACCTTGCCCAAATTACTCCCATAAATTATTGTGGAGTTTTGGGGTCTTACTGAGTTATAAATTCTTCTTGGTACATCTAGCTTAATCTTGGACCATGCCAAAATTACTGCTAAATTATATATTCTTAATATATCTTGCTCAATCTTGGACCTTGTCTAAATTACTAGAGTAAAATTTAAATAGAGTCTAAGCTCTTGCTAAATTCCTGGTATATTTGGTTTAATTTTTAGACCTCACCCAAATTACTCCAATAAATTATGATAATAAAATTTTAAGCTAAATTAAAATATTTTTATCAAATTCATAATTGGATTGGAATTAAAATTAAAAATCAAGTCCATAATGTTAGTACACTCTTAAAAGATGAGGAAACATTATAATGAATGCACAAAATGATTAGGGCAACATCAACCGCATCATAGATCTAGATTGTTATCGACCAGTGAAAAAATCTGCCTAATGACCCGCTGAATCCTGGGTTCGATGGTCTTTTCTGTCAATCGGGAATCTGGTTTTTGTTTTTCCTTTTTCTTTAGTCTTTTTGAGCCGTGTTATTTACCTGTTTATGAATTATGTTCTTTAATTTTTTTCAATTTAGAAAGAATAACTTATAAGTGAAGTTAGTGGAAACGTACTGAGAAAGGCTTCTGGAAAACTCGTTTCCTGTCGTTACCCTTTTCTGGTTTCTGATACTTGTGGACATAAAGGGGCTATTTGTGTTTTCAGAGTCTTCCAGAAATATCATTTATTAGTTATGTTTGTTTTGATGGTGCTTTGTAAGGGGGAATCCACTGAATTCGTCTGTGGTCACATCATGTTGCTTACTGGGGTGTTTTGAATTTCATCAACCCTTGATTCTGATAAATTCAATTGAGTTTAGCAGGAAGTTGAGGTCTTCGAGATGTTTTTTTAAAAGGCAAAGGTGTTGTTGCTTGCTGTAAAAATTTGCACAAAGTTAAACTTCAAGAAGGTGGAATGGATTTAATACGTTATTGAATTTGCATTGATTTAGCAAGCGGCATTGAATTTTACACCTTGATTTTTTGAGTTTTGTCGGTAACTAATAAGTCTAGGTTTATTATGATGGATATATATAATGATAATTTTCTTTTGTAGTAAGCTGCTGCCAGCTGCTTTTATGTTAGGGTTAATCTGGTTTAATTTCAGAAACTTGAAATAATTACTCGCGTGTTTCCATTTCGTTCGTTTTGTCAAGTGTTAAAGTCTGTGATTTCTAAACATGACAGATATGTCATCCTGTCCATCCCACTTGAGACTGCAGCTAAGCCCCCAAGGCCTTGAGCATCTGTTACAAGGAAAAATTTATTTGAACTTCTTTCCTTTACGATGCATAAATTATTAATTTTGAAATCAGGTGCTGTAATTTATATAAGCATAACTTTCCTGTTTCTTATTTTGAAACATTCAATAAATTCCATGGGTGTATATGGCGAACGATAATTTCACTGCTTTGTTTTCTTCCCGTTTTAGTATGTCCTAACAGGGCAAGGAGTTTTGCTGAAAGTATCGACCCCTATCAGATGGGGTCTTCTAAAGTCTTATTGAAAGTATCAATCCCTATCAGATGGAGTCATCAAAAATCTTATTGAAAGTGTTTACCTCAATTAAATTTAAAGTCTTGAAGAAAGTATTCACCCCTTAATTAAGACCTTCCAATCAAGGCCTTCCTGAAAACCATGTACCCAAGCCCATGAAGAGAACTTTTTGAAAGCTTAGAAAATGCCCCCATTGCCCCAACCAGCAGAGGCCAACCTTCTTAAAACCGTCGGGATCATTATAATGGATTTCTACATGTACAGCTCTAGAAACTTAATTTTCTTGATAATCAGGTGGAGAAGAGATCCATGACCCCTACCGTGTTTGTTCGTAAACAAGCTGCAATATTTTTGACCATTCATTCTTGTTGCATAGGGTTTGGCTTGTTTGAGAGACTACTTTAGTCCATGCGTCTTACATTTTGAAAATCTATTCCCTTTAACTTGAGGTATCTTACGATCTAAGGAACCTTTTGCCAGACATGATATTAGCTTTTTGGCTGTCTGGTGCTTTTCCGTGTTAAAATTTAATCTCCACTTCTGTGAGTTTTTTCATTGCTGAGTTTTTATATTTTGTGACCCTGCAGTGCGATCCTTCGGACGCAAGATCATGTGATTCTGGTTGCAATGGTGGGCTAATGACAAGTGCTTATCAATATGCTCTGAAAGCTGGTGGATTGGAGAAGGAAGAGGACTACCCATATACTGGAAAAGACGGAACTTGCAGCTTTAACAAGAACAAAATTGTGGCACAGGTTTCGAATTTCAGCGTTGTTTCTATTGATGAAGATCAAATTGCTGCAAATCTGGTGAAGAATGGACCTCTATCAGGTATTCCAAAATACGCAGCTATTTTTTTTTTTAGTTTCTTAGAGAAATATTACACTTTTATTGCAGAAACCCTATGCAATGCAATTTAATAAGCATCTTTTGTCACTTATTTGTATCTTTTAACATTACAATTGTGCGTGAGTTGTGAATAATCTTGAGATGCATAACAATTATGAAACATGAAGCAGATTATTTATAAAGCTATCTATTCAAAATCTTGATAAAGATCTCTCAGTGATCAATCTACGTGGCAGAACATTGACATTTGATCTACTCTCAATTTTTTTGTTGGAAATCTTGACCCTTGTGGACATTAGAGAATTCTGGCCAGAAAATAAAAAACAAGAATCTGGTCTGATAACTAGGTTGATTTTGGTATTCACTTATTCCATGTGGATGCATGGATGTTTCTCTATCAAATATATGCTGAGGGTGTCACTGTATCGTTTGCAGTGGGAATCAATGCTGCATTTATGCAGACATACGTAGGAGGTGTATCTTGCCCATACATCTGCAGCAAGCGCATGTTGGATCATGGTGTGCTCCTGGTAGGATATGGTTCTGCAGGCTTTGCTCCCATTAGAATGAAGGACAAACCCTACTGGATCATAAAGAACTCATGGGGACCTAACTGGGGAGAAAATGGATTCTACAAACTTTGCAGGGGACATAACGTTTGCGGAATCAACAACATGGTTTCCACTGTTGCAGCTATATGAGCATTCAAATTAGATCAGTTTCTTGTATATACCTGTTTCTTTAGACTTTGGTTGAAACTATGTTGTTGAATGCACATACATATTCAATATACATTGAATATAGTTTATTCAAGTATACTGAAGGATTTAAGTATTTAAAGGATTTACAAATGAAGCACTCTGATGAATACTCTTAAGAATATTAATATGGTTTGTGGTTCAAAAAACTGCCAGTCAAGGGCTTCAAACTCTGGTTTCCAAGTTTGTTTGAGGTGATGTAAATATGGGAGTTTATGATTTGTATAATATGGGAAATTGTGGAATCACATCAGAAGTCTAATAGAACATGTTAATTAGAAATTAAATCACTGCTATCACATGTTTGTTTGAGGTTAGTTATATATATATATATATATATATGAATGCTCAGGTTACGTTTATTATTTATTTTGAAGCTCTTACTCTTATTAAGACTCAATGTACTGTAGCACAAGGGATACTGTAAGATATTATGGATCAAACCATCCTTGAGTTGGAAAATATACCTCTGTTTTTTTTAAAGTAATTGTGAATGATTAGAAGAAATATAGCTTTTTAATTTTCTACTCATATTCATGTCATCTGACCAACATTTGACCAACTTTTACTTTTTCAACATTGGACTTGGTAATCTTCTAGAGGCATCATATTTTTTAGAATTTAAAATGCATCTAACATATAAAAAATTGAAGCATTTCGCTGGAGAGTAATTGAGAGGAATATTAGTGTGAAGCCAATACCAGTCAATCTACCCATATAAATACTAGCGGACCTGCGGGGCATTCCAACCATTTATTTCATTAATCTCTGCTTATGTGGTGGTAGAAGACTTGCAGGGCATCCCAACTATTTCGTTACTATTTCGGTATATGCCTATGTAGTAGGAGCACACAATCCTACTAGTTATTATTGACATCACAACCCTATAATCATTTCACTCATCACCAAGCACAATGATTAAAACAATACACTAGTGATAACGTCGAGTTCAACGATTGATTGGAACTTTCGCTATCCCTTCTAATCGTTTTGTTTGATCATTAATTATTACAGGTTTCAAAAGTACGTGCTGTAGATTATTCCCTAGGTAGAAGTTTAATGATTTCACTTCTCCATGTCGAACAATAAACTGTTTATAATATTTTTAACATGGGCAATAGGAATCTGAACTTGTCACGGGCAATAATTTTATGAAAATTTCGAAAATATTTGGGATTTAGTTTTGAATGAAAGGGAGAATGACTAGATGCATACGATTAGTGCAAGGTCTCCCATCTTATTTTTAAGAACATGTAATCATTTTTTCCAAAGTTGTCTATATAAATAGTTGTTTTTTTCCAATTTAGTGGTCAAGATTATATGTTTCTTTTGTGGCCCTGAAGAAAAATATTTTATCCATTTTGAAGATCGCCTCCCCAAGGGGATTAAAGAGTTCAAGACACAGGCAACCAGAATTCTGAGTTATCTGCTGTCACGGGTTTCACCTTTTATATTTACAAAGACTTAAGTAGTTATGTGAATATAAAAGAGTTAAGTAGTTATGTGGAAGATTGATTGAGCTGAGAGAGGCTCATTCTACATCCTTTCTCTTTTACAGCTTATTCTGCATCCTTTATTTTTACAGCTATTCTGCATCTTTTATTTTTCTTTTATTTTTTAAAGCCCTTTTTATTTTTTAAAGCCCAGTATGATGTGTAACCCTATCTATCCATCATCAAAATTGAATTGA
>APFE031507830.1:95848-161271 GCA_000404065.3 Pinus taeda
ATATATATATGAATGCTCAGGTTATGTTTATTTATTTATTTTGAATGCTCTTACTACGTTATTAAGACTCAATGTACTGTAGCACAGGGATACTGTAAGATATTATGGATCAAACCATCCTTGAGTTGGAAAATATACCTCTGTTTTTTTTAAAGTAATTGTGAATGATTAGAAGAAATATAGCTTTTTAATTTTCTACTCATATTCATGTCATCTGACCAACATTTGACCAACTTTTACTTTTTCAACATTGGGATACTGTAAGATATTATGGATCAAACCATCCTTGAGTTGGAAAATATACCTCTGTTTTTTTTAAAGTAATTGTGAATGATTAGAAGAAATATAGCTTTTTAATTTTCTACTCATATTCATGTCATCTGACCAACATTTGACCAACTTTTACTTTTTCAACATTGGGATACTGTAAGATATTATGGATCAAACCATCCTTGAGTTGGAAAATATACCTCTGTTTTTTTTAAAGTAATTGTGAATGATTAGAAGAAATATAGCTTTTTAATTTTCTACTCATATTCATGTCATCTGACCAACATTTGACCAACTTTTACTTTTTCAACATTGGACTTGGTAATCTTCTAGAGGCATCATATTTTTTAGAATTTAAAATGCATCTAACATATAAAAAATTGAAGCATTTCGCTGGAGAGTAATTGAGAGGAATATTAGTGTGAAGCCAATACCAGTCAATCTACCCATATAAATACTAGCGGACCTGCGGGGCATTCCAACCATTTATTTCATTAATCTCTGCTTATGTGGTGGTAGAAGACTTGCAGGGCATCCCAACTATTTCGTTACTATTTCGGTATATGCCTATGTAGTAGGAGCACACAATCCTACTAGTTATTATTGACATCACAACCCTATAATCATTTCACTCATCACCAAGCACAATGATTAAAACAATACACTAGTGATAACGTCGAGTTCAACGATTGATTGGAACTTTCGCTATCCCTTCTAATCGTTTTGTTTGATCATTAATTATTACAGGTTTCAAAAGTACGTGCTGTAGATTATTCCCTAGGTAGAAGTTTAATGATTTCACTTCTCCATGTCGAACAATAAACTGTTTATAATATTTTTAACATGGGCAATAGGAATCTGAACTTGTCACGGGCAATAATTTTATGAAAATTTCGAAAATATTTGGGATTTAGTTTTGAATGAAAGGGAGAATGACTAGATGCATACGATTAGTGCAAGGTCTCCCATCTTATTTTTAAGAACATGTAATCATTTTTTCCAAAGTTGTCTATATAAATAGTTGTTTTTTTCCAATTTAGTGGTCAAGATTATATGTTTCTTTTGTGGCCCTGAAGAAAAATATTTTATCCATTTTGAAGATCGCCTCCCCAAGGGGATTAAAGAGTTCAAGACACAGGCAACCAGAATTCTGAGTTATCTGCTGTCACGGGTTTCACCTTTTATATTTACAAAGACTTAAGTAGTTATGTGAATATAAAAGAGTTAAGTAGTTATGTGGAAGATTGATTGAGCTGAGAGAGGCTCATTCTACATCCTTTCTCTTTTACAGCTTATTCTGCATCCTTTATTTTTACAGCTATTCTGCATCTTTTATTTTTCTTTTATTTTTTAAAGCCCTTTTTATTTTTTAAAGCCCAGTATGATGTGTAACCCTATCTATCCATCATCAAAATTGAATTGAAATTCTGCTCATATCCACCAAAATTAACAAAATAATATAATAAAATTAAAAAAGCTAAAAATTAATATATAAAACATTTAAATAATATTTACTCATAAAAAATTTACACCCAGAAAAATTAGATTTAAATACCATTGATTAAAATTAGATTTAAATACCATTGATTCATTCAAAAAAAAAGATTTAGATACCATTGATTCATTGCATATATTTTTGTTGCCTAAGCTTTATGTCTTAAATTTATATACATCTGAGATTTTTCATGATCAGAAAACTAAATGACCTGTGATAGTTGGTCGCTCGAGCACCTTCTGGAAGGATTAAGTCATTACCTGGTTCGGAGCGGGGGAAGCTCAACCGTTTCTCCGCCTCCATGAAAGTTCTCCCTTAATGTTTTTTTCATGATGCCCCACCGGTTAATGTTCGGTTTTGACTGGAACGCCTGTTGTTCCCTGTTTCGTTATATGTCTACATTTTCATGAAAATACACAATCTCCTTAGCTATGTGGGATTTTCTTCTAACCCTTCACCAAAGTATGTTTTTCCATCCAGCGTTCTCCATGATGCCAGCTTGCCTTAAGTAATCCATCCCGTCCTTTCTCCATTTCATAGCTGTGTTGGCCATCGTCTTCTCTTTAGTCTGCAGATTGTTTCATGTGTCGAAACTCTGGCTCTTGAAAGCTTCGTGAGTATTCACTCGGCATCCTGTTTTGGAGATTTTTTTCCACCTAATCAAGAAGAATTCTACAATAGCGAGGGTTGTTGCCTTGTAGCAGAAACATACTTCACAACTAATTTTAAAAATCACTGATAAACTTTGAAGTTACCGAACCTCATTCTGAGCCAGGAAACCTCAAGCTTCTCGTAGACGCATTGAAATTTACTTCCCTATAGCTTTGGAGGTGCCCCACCATCCACTGTTAGAGTTTCACTCCAGCCGTTGTGCTTAGCTATTTCTTTTTCTGTGTATATTTGATTGGAATCCCCAATTTCTTAAACTATGGGCGTTTACTTGACTCTTTACCAAAGGGTTTTTCTCACGAGTGTTCTTAGTAATGCCAACCTGGCTTAAATCATCCTCAACCTCTTTTTCAAGTGTCGGCATTGTGTTTGTTTAAGACTTCTTTAGTCTACGTCCACCATTTTATTTGGGCGGTTTTCCCGTCCTTTATAAAGCAAGGGATCGCCGTCATCTTTGTGATATATTTTCAAGATTTTGATGTGTAATAAGTAAGTATCTGTTATTCAAAAAATTATAAGTGAATTGTTATATTTTTTAAATGATTTACTTAAAATTTAGAAGATGTCTCAATCCCTATGCAAGTTCCAATAAAGAATTAGTAGGAGAAGCCCTACTCTCCCCAAAGACCTCCATCAACCCTCTCAAGCTATGTTTCATAGGATGAGGAGCTCTTTGAAAGTGATGTTGCTCGCGATAACTAGAGATATTCACGTTGAGCACATTGATAAGGATTTAGAGTTGGGGACTTAAAAGTCAAACAAAGATGCATTGATTAAAATCACTAGAAGTGTAATGAAATAGATAGGCATGGTTCTTCCCTAATGTGGGGTATGGGATCCACAAGTGTTGAAGGTGGTCTCTCGGAGTTGTAGAGGATGAGGGAATGAAAAAAATATCAAAAATTAAAAATTTGATTAAAGAATAAAAACTCCTACTTCTACTCCATTAAACTAAAATAAAAGGGGGGAATTTTGAAATAATGAAAAAGTGTATAGGAACAAGCTCAAAATGCCTAGGAGGGTTTTGCACTCTTGTGACTTTCTAGTTTTTCAAAAGCTTCAAGAATGGAATTCTCCGCATTGGTTAGCCTTAACCATGAGTTTTACTCTTTGTGATCCTTTAGTTTTTCAAAAGCTTCAGAATGGAATTCTCCGCATTGATTAGCCTTAACCTTCTCCATTTGCCTTTGTAAAAGGTGTGTTCTATTATTGTTTATATGTTGGTCTTTTTATCAAGACAAATTGATTTCTTGGAATTTTTATCATAATATGGGTGACCCAACTCAATCCTCTAGTCTAATTTTAATACAATACCCTTTGGAGGAAAAAGGTGGATCACAAGCCATGTAGAGAACATATGGAAACTCTAATTATACATTTGGACTGGCTAGATATCAAACTAACTAAAAGAAAATTCATGTGGAACAATCAAAAGGTTGGATGAAGGAACATGATGGCAAGGCTAGATAGGTTTCTTGTAAGTAGTGAATTTCTAGTTCAACATTCTCTCTATCCTCTAGAGGCTCAAACCATAAGCCCATTGTTTTACAACTTCATGAACTAATAGATTATGGCCCTTTTCCATATTGGTTCAATCCTTTTTGGATCTCTTTAAAAGGCCTCTCAGATATTATTTCCAAATCCTAGAGCATTTGGGTTATTGGGCCCCATATCTCTGTTTGAGAATAGAAGATTAAAGTGGTGGAAGCAACCTTAAAAGTGTGTGCAAAACAAAAGTATAAAGTTAGAGAAAAGGGGACAATATCACTCAAATTAGATCTTGAAGCAATTCATCAGGAAAAGGAGAAAAACCCTCTCTCCATGTTAATGGACGGAAAAAAAATATCTAAATCTTACCATTTTATCTTGAAAGGAAAGGAAGAAATGTGGAATCTTGAATCCAAGAGTTTGTGGTTCAAGGCCCCTATCTATGTTTTTGAATAGAAGATTAAAGTGGCAGAAGTGTCCCTAAAAGTGTGTGCAAAAGAAAAGTATAAAGCTAGAGAAAAGGGGACAATATCACTCAAATTAGATCTTGAAGCAATTCATCAAAAAATGTAGCAAAACCCTCTCACCATGGAGATCGTAATGGAGGGAAAATTGATAGTTGAATCTTTACCATTTTGTCTTGAAAGGAAAGGAAGAAATGTGGAATTTTGAATCAAAGAGTTTGTGGCTCAAGGCCCCTTTCTATGTTTGGGAATAGAAGATTAAAGTAGAAGCAACCCTTAAAGTGTGTGCAAAAGAAAAGCATATAGCTAGAGGAAAGGGGACAAGATCACTCAAATTATATCTTCAAGGAATTCATAAAAAAATGAAGCAAAATCCTCTCCATGGAGTAAAAGATATTTGAATCTTACCATTTTGTCTTGAAAGGAAAGGAAGAAATGTGGAATCTTGAATCTATAAGAGTTTAGGGCTCAATGCATGTGACAAAAATTACAAAATTTTCCATAAGCAAAAGCAAAAATGAGGTTATGAAAAAATATTGTTAAATCATTTTTGATTGAAGGAAAAAATTCCTCTGAAGGTCTTAAGGAATAAGCATACTGACAGCGTATTGACAATACAAAAACTTGCACTATGAACAAAGTAGTCTTTCTTAGGTTGAGGGATAAATGTTGGAAAATATAGCTCTTTTAGTTACTAAAAAATGATACTGAGTTGTTATTGAAGCCAATACATAAGAGGAAAATTGCATAGGTCTAGATAAAGCTTCCATTCTAGATGGGTTTTTAGTGCAATTCTATTCGCACTATTGGCAAATTATCAAAGTCGACTTATCCATGATGATTGATTACATGTTCTACACTCCAAAATAAGAGGGATCAACTCCACCTTCCTTACCTTTGTGCCAAAAGAGGTTAAGCCCTCTTCCTTTTCTAAACTTTTCTCTTTGTAATGTTTTTTATAAAATTGTGTCAAAATTTGTTGAATCTTTCCTCAAGATATTATTGTCTAAGCTAATTTCAGGGAATCAAGGAGGTTTTATATGCAAAAGACAAATAGTGGATAACATAATTTTGATGCAAGAAATTATTCACTCAAGCAAAAGCACAAAAGGAAAGGAATGGTCGTCAAGTTAAACATGCCTAATGCCTTTGACAGAGTAAGACACACCTTCATATTGATTGTTCTAAAGAAATTTTGCTTTGATAGTAAATTAATTAGCTAGATAGAAAGCTACATCGAGGACCCTCAAATATCCCCTTTAGTCAAATGTAGATTGATGGGATTGCTCAAGGCCACTCATGGGATTAGATATGGATGCCCCATATCATCTTTGTTTTATATTATTATGGTGGATTCTTTGAGTAGAAAGTTGGGAAAGGAAGGGAGACTAGGGACTTTCTAAAGGTAAGATTCACAAGAGGGGTAAAGAGTTTAAGTCACTCTTAGTTTGTTTATGATACTTTGCTATTGGCAGGAGCCTTAGTGGTTGTTGCAAATTGTTTCAAATTGGTATTGCACATTCTTGTATCTAACGCATGTAATATCAATGCTAATGTACAAAAACTTTTGAATTACTCATTGGGATTTCTAGTTCTAGAGTCTTGGTCCTCTTACGTGATCCCCATTTCTCTAAATCCATTCCCTTATCCTTCTTGGACTCTGTTACTTGAAAAATTTAATCAAAGTTTTCTCAATGGGGAGTGTAATTAGATCCAACTGGAAGGGTTATCTTTATCTGATCTATCATTTCCACTCCTCTATTAATTCATTGCTCTGCTAACTCCTAAAGGATTCACTTCTCATAGAAATAAGGAAATTCCTTTGACAAAGTGGGAAATTCCATAAGGACCTAGGCATCAAAGAAACATCTGTTGTGAATTTAGCAATGGGCGGCAAGTTGGCTAAATTGATTGGTGGATGCAAGTCTATGGGATTAAATATTTCCCGGTGAAAGGAGAACCTAATAGAAATTCCAAATCATATCAAGGGAGGTATCCATATTTGGAAAGTAATCTTTGTTGTTATTTAGTTAATCAAATCGACGCTCAATTGAACTCTTAGAAATGGATGTGATATTAACATTTGAATTTCCTCCATTTTGGAGAATACGTCCCTTGAATTTTGCTATTGGTTTAATCCTCTCAAAAATTGGCTTTCAAAACAATGGGATTTCACATTGTTTGATATTTTGACGTGGTCAAGAAGTAGAGGTTGGAATGGTTAGTATTAGGGAATGATCCCTCCTTTGTCTCCTCAATTGCAAGGTCTAGAGCTTGAGTTGTTTGGTTGCACTCTCATCTCCTTATTAGCAAAAAATCACATAGAGGTTGGGGTTATTCCTTAGACACGATAAAGTTTGGGTATAACACACCCCTTTTTAGAGGTTATTCTATCTAAATCAACAATGTGGTCTCACTCATGGAACCCATACTATCTTTCAAAAATAACATTTTTTCATTGGATGCTAGCCCACATAAAAAATTTGACAACAGAAAATCCATGAAAAAGAAGAAGAATAGGGTCTTCAAGATGTGCTTTGTTTAAAGAAGAAATCATAGCCCACTTATTCTTGGATTGCAAGTTTCCTAAGCATTCATTGGAACATGCCTTGAAAACATTGCTTATTGAATTGTATGGCCATCAAATATTGTCTATTTCTTTGGTTTGTGTGGTAAGCATTATGAAGGTTCCTTGCAACGAAAACCACTTTCAAAAAGGATCTATTGGGCTCTTCCTATGTTATATGTTGGAAAAAATGGTTGGCTAAAAAGAAAGATATTTTCAAATTAAACTCTCACCCTCTCCATCAGAGCCCCTCCCCTATCTAATTGAAGTATTAAATTCTTATATTCCTCCACGAAAGTGGATAAAATGGAAGAAATATGGATTATAGGTTTAAGTTACTTTTTATTTAAATAATTTAATTTTTACTTTTATAAAATTGCAATATTTTATTTTTAAATTAAATTTAAGAACCATAATTTTTTTTTGAAAAAATTAATTAAAAAAATAAAATTATTAACTCATTGTAAAATGGAATTAAAATAAAAAAAAACATAAATTATTTATTAATGGATTTTGAAAATAAATGCACAATTTACATATCGATGTGAACATATATGGAAGGGAAAAAAAATGTTATAAGTGAGATCTCAAGATAGGTTGGTTATTTAAATATAGTCGAACACAAATCCATTCATATATAAGACTTCTGTTTATTCAATGTTTTAAGAATTAAGAGCATGTGTGTGTTTACCAAGTGGGATTTCTCATCTCATCTTCCCGAGAATGAATGTGTGGAAAAAATTAACTCCTTCCTATGCTAGAGAGTTTAAGAGTACTTTCTATATTTAAATAAAAGTGGCTACCATTAAATCAAAAGTATAGTTTGTGTTTTATATGCCAAATAATTGGCATTCAAAGCCTAAAACATAATAGTAGAAAGTTCATTTGTTGAAATTTTCCTAGTAGCTCTAAAGCATTCCATGTCTTTTTATGTCACCCTTTTTTAATACGAATATTGTAGCATAGGCTAAACAAACTTGGTGCATTGCTTAGATTTCAATGTAGTAAACCTTGTGGGTTTAGTGAAAGCAATACAAGTTAGCATATATGCTCCATGTATTACTTGTGAAACTTGAACCCACATGCTTTTAACTCTTTTGGTTTGATTTTTGTCCTTTTAAATATAATAGTCTTTTATTTTTGTTTTCAATCAAAGTTACAACACTTAATAAATATCAAAATTGATATCGTTATAATGAATATATGACGACCATGCATGGAAAAGGAAATGATGTGATGCATTAAGAAGCTATGTAGTTGTAAATTATGATAAATTAGGCCAATGTTATTATGAACTAGGGTATAGGCTATATGATCAAGATAAATTATCAGGGTTAAATAGAATGTGAAATACCAAAGTTGACAAGAATGATTAAAAATATTATAATTAAAATACAACAACTGCAAATAAAATAAAAGAACACAATGAGATTGATAATGGAGTTCACCCAATGTGGGCTACATCTTCGGGTCCACTTCCAATGAAATGACCTCTTCAATTATGATGAAAAATAACTCAAATTACATCTATTCTCCAATTTCGAAAGCTTCCTCTTTACTCTATGGCTTCATAAAAATCCTTTAAGAATTCCTCACAAAAACTCTCCTTTCAAAGTTCTCCAAAAGGGAAAATACTCTATGATTTATCACAAAAATAGCGTTAATCATGCTACGAAATCAAAAGAGTTTGGCTTTTTTCTACGCCATAACATTATGGAGCATCAATAATTATTTTTGTATATATAGCATGGGGGTTCGCAACCCTGAGGTCGAACCCGCAGAGGTTGCGTCCCTCTTTTGTCATAAACATATTATAAATAACATATGTGACAAACTATGTTACAACCAACAAACCATATATTAAACTTTGTGTGTATATATATATATATATATATATTGCATAACATTGTGCCATATAATAACCACCATTCTTCAAATAAAACATTTTTATAGTTGGTGGAACATCCAACCAATACTATATGACCCCATGTTTTTGTTTTCGGTCGTTGTCAGATATGTGAATATTGTTGTGCCATATAATAACAACCATTCTTCAAATAAAACATTGCTATAGCCGGCAGAACATCCAACCAGTACTATATGACCCTTTGTTTTCATTGTCAATGGTTGTCGATATGTGCTTGGCGACCACACAAATATTTTTGTCAACTTGAGAGGTCACAGGGTCAAGCTTGCAGCTCCCCCTCCTTTTTGGCAATTAATGATAACTTAATCTTAAATATAATATAATCTGTATGATATTCCAACTAATGTGCATAACATATTGGTGGAGGGCTTGGCTAGTGGGTAAGTGGCTATTGGTTCATGATGGGTCCCATCAATATGTATATTTTTTGCTTAGTAGGAAGACTAAAGGGTGCATGTCATATTTCATGCCCTAATGCGCTTAATATGCAAGAAAAAAGAAACATTTTTGGAGACATTTACTATGCAGGGGCACATTGGAGGCATTAGAGAGAATATAGGAGGCCTATCTAGTACATAAAATCTCCAACTCGACTTGAGTCCCAATGTTCCTCACCAATAGCTCGAAGTCCACTGGAAACTGAGGAACTCAAGTGCATGTGAAGATCCAAGGGAACTATATCCACCAATTTCAAGATTTTGGAAGGAAGTAGTCCTACTCTCAAGGGAGTTGCCCCTAAATCAATTTTTGTATAAATAAACAAACCTAAGGGTTCATTAGGATTCAAAATGTTTGACCTAGGAAGAGTTATTGAGAGCCAAGGGATTGACACTGTTATTTTCATATTTGATATGATGTATGTGAATCTTATTTCCTGTCAATGGAAAGCTTACTCTTGGTCTACATCTGAGTTAACTTTGGAGGGTTGAAACCTTTGGGTTTGGGGCCAACCTAGAGGCTTTAGTCCCTCTCATGTATTATTTCCTTGTTCTTATTCAATTCATTATATTTCTTTCCTTATTTTAGGCATTATATTGCAAAAATTGTAGTTGCAGGATTGATCAATACCTCTTTTGTGGGAAGTGTGGTTGAAGGGTCTACAACAACAAGCCAAAAATGTGTTTATGATTTCTTGGAAATTGCTAGATTTTTTATTGAAATCTTTTGTATGCTTGGTTTTTGCACCTTAGAAGGTAATATCATGATTTTGCAGATAGATTAGATGCATGTTGTAGGATATAAAAGATCTTGAAGAAATAAAATTCAACACATCCTTTCCACTTTGATTAATTTTACTTCCATATTGATTAGTAGATGTGTGTTCTTGATTGCTAATCTGCAAAGGTTGCTAGTGACTTATAGGGGTTGTCACACTCATTCACATCCACTTAGAAATCTCCATTCTCCCCCTAGAAACCTCATACTACTCTCAAGCTCTGTCACTGAGATCATCTTTTCAAGACTAGTGAAGGACACCGTGGGCATGGAATTTTATGCAAGATAGGCCTCTGAGGAGGGCTAAGCTTGGAAAAAGGCCTCACACATCCTTCATTCATTCTCATCCACATTCCTTCACCTTTAGAACACCTTCTTTACTTGTAGAAAGCTCTCGTACCCACTCCTGTAGCAGAACAAGGCACTCCTATAGCTAAACAAATCCTCTTGTACCACCATGTAGCAGTCTTGTAGCACTATCCTAATCTAGCCAGATTTTCCCTAGGATCTTGATTTTTTCATTTTTGAAGTTGAATAATGGCCTCCAGGCTTTGGTTCCATGATTAAGGAGACTCCAAGACCACTCCCAACCTATCCTTCCTCCACTGCAAACACAAAACAACAAGTAGATTAGAATTAGTTTTTTTGAATTCCCTAGTCATGTGTTGTACACTGAATTTTTTCTTCTCAAGCAATTTTCAATTAGATTAATGATTCATGCAAGTAGAACATTGTCTTGATTATTTTGTAAATAGAGTAGCATGGTTTATTTCTGCAACTAGTGTATCTTTTTCCTTTCCTGTGGTTACAAGTAGCCTCTACATTTAATGAATCATACTTTCATTTCTACAATTAGAATAATGTTTATTTCCTTGCAATTATGATATATTTTCATAGAAATTTTCTTTGTAGTTAGTCGGAGTGGTTTCTATATGCCTTGATTTGATCCAATGATTGAGGGTGACATGAGTAGAACTTTACCTACTGTGCATATATCATTATTACCTCTAAGTTTGTACAAACTCTAAGTTGATAATTTAAGTTGAGAGCCTTGGGAGTTGCAACATCCTTGATGCAATACCAACACTCATCACTTTTTGGCGTCATTGCTCGGGAGATATCCAAGTAGGTGTTATTTCTACCTAGAAGTTGTTTTTTTTTTTTTTTTTTTTCCCTTCTAGTTTTGCATCGGTACTATTGGTTTGAAAGCTTCAAAAAGAAAGAGAAAAGAGAAAAAAAAAATTAAGAAATAGAGTTATTTCTTTCATGCCTCGTAGGAGTAGTGATAGTCAAGGGAAATTCCTACCAAAAACCCCCACTGTAGCATCAATTGATAGCTCTTTTTCAGTTCAGTTTTGGAGTTAGTCTCGGAGAGGAGAAGAGCACCAAGAGGAGAATGAAAGCAAGGAATCACAAGGAAAGAGAAGGAAAGTAAGGAAAAATGAAGGAAATTAAAGGAAAAATGAAGGAAAATGAAAAAAATAGACATCAATAATAAAAAGGCATTAGAGAATCAATTTATAGATTTTGGTTCAGCTTTTGTCAATTCTAGCTTCTGGTTATTACAACTTTTATTAATTCAGTTTTGGCTCTCTCTTTTCATTCTCTCTCTCATACACTATGATCAGGGGCTCAAAAAAATAGTTCAAAGTTCAAAGTTGTCGGATTGGTGTGGAACCTGGACGACTGTGTGGTGCTCATCATCATGAATCTGACGCAAATAGTCTTACATGAAGCGAACTCCGCATGGTCCCAGAAACATGTTTTGTTCGTTTTCCCAAACTGGTGAATTTTTGCAAAATGTGGTAGCCCAATCAACAGTCTATATTGTTGAAGTGGCGTTGACTGTGCAGGGTATGTGGCAGTTTGACTTGGTCAACGGGCGCCTTCAGCGAATGGGGTGTTGACAAGTGGCTCATCCTCATGGTGCAATGTGGCAGAATTTTAATGGTCAGATTGGTGACCAACCACCACGGGCGTCACGTGGCCTAGCCAAATGCCGCCACGTGGTAGCCTGGGAGGCCACCAAAATTATTGTTCAAAGTCCAGGCGGAGGCAGCGGGGGTCGAACCCGCGACCTCCCACAACAAAGTCCAAGCCTTTGCCAATATTCCATTGAGTTGTTTCTTAACCACTATGGGCGTGAGTTCTATTTGAATGTTAATAACGCGCTGTTTGGAGGTAGGGCCAGCCCATGGGGGGCCAACCCTTGGTCACACCTTACCATGTAACAACTAGCGAAGAGTGCGGGGGCCTGGCTGGTAGGGGTGCATTGTTGTCCTTAGCCTCGGGCACGTGGCCCCCCACATGTCCTTAATTTTCAGAAAACAGGCGTTAGCAAACATTTAAAGCGTTCGACAATATTTCGCCTGATTTTCAGTGAAATTGTCGCTCCGTTAGCGCATTTTGGGGCAAATTTGTAGGATGGTGTCGTATTTTGGGGAATTTGCGGTGCGATTAACAAAATATTGGGAAAGGCGATAACTTACTCAGTTTTTGACCAAATCAGGAGTAGAAAGAGGCTACACAAGCATTTTTGGGCATTCTGGAGGCATTGGAACAGGTTTTAGAGCTTTCTGAGCATTGTAAACTGATGTATTCACACTTTTGAGCATAATAGAGAGGGTCAAGCCATTGGAAGCTGGACCAAGGAGATGTAGCCCAAGAGGGGTGAACTCCTTCATCATGTGTTGTTGTAATACTGTTTATGGTGATGTTTATGTATGTTATATGTTGTTGTTCAATCATTTGTTTATATTAATTTGCACATAAAAATTACATAAAAACACTCAAAAACCCATGTTTAAACTTGCAAATAATTTCATAAATCCTCAAGCATATTTAATATAATATGACAATGAATTTTAGCAAAACAAAACTAATTTTCCCAATCATATCAAGTTTGGTATCAGAGCTCTTGGTTTTATTGTGAAAGAAATATTTAACTGTTTGCAAGTGAATGTCATGCTCACAAGGTTAAAACTCAAAAGAGGAGAAGGGAAACTGGTTGAAAGCCCTGAAGTTGGGTCAAAGCAAAGGAGGGCAAGGTTGCCACAATCTCCATCACCAGTTCTTCCTCAAGTTGCAGTTGAGACTCCAGTGAGTATGTCTCATGAAGGAGAGCCTACAATGAGAGAGGATGAGAAGGTCTTCAGGAAGGCTTTATTTGATATGACAGAGATGGTGAAGGTCCTCTATGAAGAGAGAAATACCAAATTGCAAGGTGAAAGTTCCTAACCTCCCAAAGGAGAAAGTTCTTCAGGAGGAAGTAGTGGAAATGGAGGTAAACCTCCACCCTCTCCACCATCTTATTCATCTTCTTCTTCACAAGCATCTTCACCGTCTTCCACTAACACAACCCTTACTCATACTCATCAACATACCTCAAAAGGAATTGGTAAATCACCCTTATTAAAACTTGATGTTAAATTTGAACTGCCCATGTATAATGGTGAAGTGAATGCAGAGAAGCTTGACAATTGGGTTCGTCAGTTGGAGTTCTATTGCATAATTCAAAACCTTCAAAAGGATGAAATAAAGATTCAATTAGCTTCCTTGAGGATGGAGGGTGAAACACTAGTATGGTGGGCATCAAAGGCACAAGAAGACAACTTAAAGGTAAAAATGTGCAATATTAGACCCAAGAATTCAGAAAAAGGGTCTCTAATGTTAGGCGTAGATTTGCAATCACAAGACATGTTGCTGAAGTACATAGGGGGTTTACACAATTACCTTAGGCATACTATCCTTATGTTTAATCCAAATAATCTATATGAGGTGTGTGTGAAAGAAATTCATCTTGAGCCAAGAGGGAAAAACACTCCAGAAGAAGGTAGTAAAATTCCATTTAAGGGTAAAGGAAAAGAAAAGGGTTTCAAAGGGAAGGGAAAGAAAAATGCATCTATTGAGAAGGAAGGAGAGAAATTAACATGCAAGCATTGTTCCAAAGAGGGTCACGATGAAGCTCATTGTTGGAAGCTTCATCCGAGATGAAACCAAATAAATTCAACAACAAGGGAAAACAAAAGACAACTGCAACCACTCAACATGATTTGGGATTCAATTCGGGTGATGAAACTAAAATTATAGCCATGGGTATGAAAGGAAAAGAATCCATTGCTAGCACTAGTACTTCAAATTCACATAATGAAACTCCAAATGAAAAGAAGAGGATAGAACTTTTTCACATAAGGGTGATCTCAAAACATAGCAAAATTGATACTCTTTTCAACAGTGGCTCTCAAGCCAATCTTATCTCTAAAAACATTGTCAAAAGTTTAAACTTGGAAACCATTACACGTCATAAACCATATCCACTTGGATGGGAGTGCGACAATTCACAATTGCAGGTAACTAGATAGAGTAAACTGAAATTCACCATTACTACAAATTTCATAGATGAAGTGGAGCTTGATGTTGTGCCATTAGACATATGTGGTGCAGTTTTGGGCAACTCGTATCTCTATGACAGAAAAACTATCTTCCATAGACATGAAAACAAATACCATTTGTTCAAAGATGGAGTAGAATATATTGTGAGAGCTCATAGCAAGAAACTAAATCTTTCACTTGTTAATGCAGGGCAGATGAAAAGACTAGTGAATTCAAGCAAGAACTTTGTGCTTCTAATGATCAAACCCAAGAATGATGTTGATAATGAAGCTTTTAAAGGTTGTGATTCAAGATTGAAATCTGAATTGGTTGATGTTATTAACCAATATGATGATATGTTTCAGGAACCGAATGGATTGCCTCCCAAGAGAGGAATCCAACATTGGCATGTACAAGATGTCAGTAATGGAAAGTGTAGAAATTAAAAAGAAAATTCAAGAGTTGTTGGATAAAGGGATCATCAGGCCATCTTCTTCGCCATGTGGTTCACCTATTGTTTTGGTGCCAAAGAAGGATGGAACATGGTGAATGTGTGTGGACTTCCGTGCATTGAACAAGATTACGATCAATCTAAAGATGAAAAGTATTTTACTAAGTTGGACTTAAGGAGTGACTACCATCAAATTAGAATTGTTGAAGGAGACATTTGGAAAACAACATTCAAACAAAACAAGGTTTGTTTGAATGGATAATTATGCCTTTTGGTTTATGTAATGCTCCTACTATCTTCATGCGTGTGATGAATGATGTGTTGAGGCCATTTCTTGATGAGTTTCTTGTATTCTACTTAGATGACATCTTAATTTTTAGTAAATCTCGTGATGAACATGTCATGCATGTGAGAAAAGTGGTTGATGTCTTAAAGAAAGAACAATTTTATTTAAAGATGTCAAAGTGTGAGTTTGGAAAAACTTCTTTAGTTTAATGGGGTCATATTGTTGGAGGATGTGAGTTGAAAATAGATCCCTCCAAGGTTGATGTCATTTTGAATTGGCCAAGGCCCAAGATAGTTACTGAGGTAAGAAGTTTTTTGAGAGCAGCCCAATATTGGAGGAAATTTATTGCTAATTTTTTTTCTATAGTAGCTCCTTTGCACCATTGACACGTGTGAAGAAGGTTTTTCAATGGGGAGGAAAACAACAAAAATCATTTGATGCATTGAAGGAAAATATCAATTCAGATCCAGTACTTGCACTTCCAGACTTGAGACAGTCATTTGAGATCCAGACTAATGCTAGTGACTATGCCATGGGTGCATTCCTCATGCAACTTGGTAATCTTATATGTTTTCATTCAGAAATTTTCAATGGTGCAATGATTAATTATCCTACATATGACAAGAAATTTTATGCATTGGTGCAAAGTGTGAAAAAATGGAAACACTACTTGATGGGTAAGGAAACAATCATTCACATTGATCATTAACCATTGTAATACTTGCAATGTCAATAAAAGTTGCAGCAATCAAGGCACTTCCGATGGATGGTTTTATTCAACAATTCCACTTGGTAATAAGGTATAAGAAAGGTATCTACAATAAAGTTGTTGATATTCTTTCTAGGCCTATTATTAGTGCAACTACTTTACTCAAGCATAATTCTGTTTTGCATGAAAGTTATACTGAGAAATATGCATTAGATAATGACTTTTAGGATGTTTATGCAAGCTTGAGTCAAGGTAACCAAGTAGAGAAATTGGATTATCATTTGCATGATAACTTGTAGTACCATCTTGGCAAGCTTTGTATTCCATAGGGAGAAAGAGTCAACATTATAAGAGAGGCACATACTTCTCTTATTGTTGGCCATTTCAGTGTAAGTAAGACGGTGGCACATCTACAGAGGTATTGTTATTGGCCTCGTATGCTTGAAAACGTGTCACACTTTATTAAAGGATGTTCATTATGTGCAGCCAGTAAGCCTAGCAATAGAAAGTTAGGATTGTATACACCACTTCCGGTTCCTTCACAATCGTCGGAAAGTGTTTCTATGGATTTTGTAGGAGGTCTTCCATTGTCAAAAAGAGGTATGATTAGTTGTGGATAGGTTTAGCAAAATGTGTATTTTTATGCCATGTAAAAATCAAGTTACAACTAAACAAACTGCTCAGTTATTCCTTCAGAATGTATGGGTGCATTTTGGATTGCCCACATCCATTGTTAGTGATCGAGATTCTCGCTTTGTTGGGAATTTTTGGTCAAGATTGTGGGGATTCATGGACACCAAATTGAAAAAGAGTTCAACATTTCATCCACAAACATATAGTTAAACAAAAGTGGTGAACAAGACAATGATACATCTTGTTCGTGGGTATTGCAGTAAGCATCCTAAGTTGTGGGATGAACATTTGCACTATATTCAGCATGCTTACAACTAGGCCAAGCACTCTTCAACTCAAACATCATCATTTGAAGCATGTTTGGGATATTTGGATAAGTCTCCTTTGGATTTCATTTTAGGAAAATATGTTTCTATTGATGGTCATAGTGACATAGACAAAGAAAGAAGGTTCATTGAACAAATCCAATTGGTACATCAAAGAGTTCAATAACAGCTTGAAAAGATCCCAGGCAAGTAAAAAGCAAGGCATGACAAGCATCGTGTAGATCACAAGTTCCAAGTCGGTGATGAAGTTTGGCTTCACATTAGCAAAGAGAGGCTCCAAGGGAAGGTAAAAAGCTAAAACCAATTAGATATGGTCCATTCAAAACTTTGGAAAAGATTGGTAACAATGCCTTCCGACTGGATTTGCCTTCATATATGCAAATTTACATTGTTGATAATGTTGAGAACTTAAGGTTGTATGAGCCTCCTTTAAAAGAACATAAATGAATGTATCTGCATGTTGTAAAGAAGAGGAACATGACAATCATCAACACATGAAAACATAAGTTGTTGATAATGGAGTTTGTCCAGGAGGGACTACGTCTCTGGGCCCCGGTATCAAGATGGTGTAGGCCACTGCATTAAGTGTTGTCAATAGTGATGATGTACATAAGAGGTTACGTCGTTATCATACAAGGAAATTTCCCTCACGTAGGAGTGGCTCCAAGAGATGTTCCGCTACAGGAATTCTTAGTCAAAAAAGGACTCCTATCAGTATGACACAAACTCATGCATGATGATAATGAACATCCCACCAACATGGCATAAAAGGGATTTCAATACAAACATGCATGGCTACAACATGAGTGTCCCATCAACATGACGACAAAGGGATCTCGAACAAAACATGACGAATCATGACAAAAAGTACATCACACAAATGATTCCGCATCACATCAAGCAGGAATCATGAAAACGAGTAAGAAACAGAATCTCAAATCAAATATCAAACAGGGATTTATGCAACACAATACATAGTGAAAAGAAGTACATGAACATACTACGTATACCTCACATCCAGGGGCCATCTGAAGAGGAGGATGTCAAACTGCTGAAACTGTTTGTGCCACAATCTCATGGTGTCGAATCTCATGGAAATGGCTACTTGCACATGAACGCTGACACCTGCGCTCCACTTAGAAAAGTGGCCGAAAAATAAAATGAGAAAATGGAAAATCTGAATACACCATCAGATTTATGGCATCGAATAGTGCAAAATCGACTGTCAAAATTCTGAATTCTGAGAAAGTGGAATTCTGGGGCTCAAGGAATCTTTTAGATTCCTTTAAGATTCCCTCCTCTGAGTCCTTTGAAAATATGCTGCTCAGATTAGGAAACTCACTGTGCCATCAGGTTCGTGTCACCGAGAGGTGTAAGATTGATATAAAGTTTGTCCAATTTGGACACTGCAAAAATTTCACTCTCCTGGAAATTTTGCTCCTTCATGGTTCCACCTGCATTAAAAATTAATTTAAAAAATATCCCGTCTCGATTTCCGTGCCCGCTCCTGGTTCCTCCATGCTTCCTAGGCACACTGGTGAAATGAAGGTTTATATAAGTTTGGAGGGCAGATAAACCAAAGAAGCAGTTTGGCACATTGGTTAAGATTTCTGAATTTTGTGGAGGAGGTCAGGGGGTCAAACCCCGCCTCCTCCATGTTTAACCCTTCTTTTTCTGTTTTAACAAAACCGCAACATTATTTTTGGAGGGGGGGTCAGGTCTGCATTGGGCGGCCCGCCCCATAACTCCTGTACTCTATTTGAATGCGTTGGGGGTTGTATTAACTTTGGAATGGTGTGGTTATTAATGCAGAACTGTATATGGAGTTTGTGTTGGAGGCATTGTATGTGGGGCCGCCACGTGGGTGGGGCTGGCTAACTCGTCGGTCGTGGGTTCAACTGCCAGTGGCCTCTTTTAATTATGTTGTATGGTTCATATATATAGAGAGGTGTGGGGTGGTGGGGGTGGTGGCCCACCACCTCCTTATATTATATATTATATATATATATATATAATATATTTATATATATATAATATTATATAATTTTTAATAATCATAAGGCCTTTTTGAAAATTTCAAAATTTGACCAAAGGAGTCAAATTAAACAAGCCACAAATTTGCCCGGAATCTGGCCGGAGTTGGCTAGATTTTGTCCATCGGAAAACTTCCAAATTGTATCTCCATTAACCCTGCCTAGTCAGCAAAAGTCAACCAAAACTTTGATTGGCTCGTTCTCCCTCATACGAGCTTGGATTGACAAATCGTTCACGTTGCTGCAACCAGGACAATGAGATCTACGCTCTGATCATAGTTTGAAAGCATTCTGATCACTTTGATTTTTGAGCTTCCATAAGCCCTCCTTGTCCTGTGTGTGTCCCTGGAGCCACCTGGATCAATCCTCACCACTGAGGAGCTTTTGGTCCTCCAAAAGCATAAAAAATAATCCGCAACTTCATTGTACCTTGCCTGCATCACAAGCGTCCTGAAAGGTCTCGCCTCCATCTCCTTCACCTTTGTTCTTTGGACCTTAAGCGATGAGCCGACCCCTGCACCCTGTAGTACATTGTTTTTGCAAATTACGTGCTTGACTCTCATGACCAACTAATGACCCAAGCATCCCATACTTGCCACGAGTTTATAACACATACTATGTTGTCAAGTTTACATCAAGGTGGACACAATACCCCTACTACGAGAACAAGGCCAAAATATCATTGTTGCTTCAGCAAGTGATGGAAAACACATCATCACTGCAACACATGATTTGCAAAGATAAGGCCAAACACTATTTGTTTTGACAAGTGATGGAAACAACATCACTTTCAAAGTGTAAAATGCAACTCAAAATAATATTAGGCATCATTGTTGTTGAAAAAGTGATGGAAAACACATCATCACTTTTACATTTTAAAATGCAAAAAATGATTTACAAAAGCACGACCATGAAACACTAACATATCTAGAAACCATTTTTCACTTATCAAAGTGAATGGGTCGCCTCCTTGTGGTGGTTTTGCTTGTCGAACAATTGTTTCACCTGGTTCCTGCACTGACACTTTGTCTTTAAGGTGCTACTCTCGATGGAGCCTCCAACAAGTGGCTCTTTGATGGCCACTTCTGTTGCAATGACTGTAATACATCTTCTTTCTCTAGATTTGCTTAACATGTTTCTTTACCTACTGTTGAAAGGGTCTTTCACGCCTCATCCTTTTGTGTGCTACCATTCTTTTCCAACACTTAGAAAATGTATGGTTATGTAATCCACAAAAGGTACATGTTTTTCGATTCCATGATTTACGTGCATCTCTAACAACATGATTATAATCGAAATGAACATTCGAATGTCGAGAGTGGTTATACCTTTCCTTGTTGTCTCTAGTGTAAGTATGGCGACGAGAGCTTGCCTCAGCTCTTTCCCTACAATGGTTACTACCATGGGATGCTGGTGATGTGTTCCCATCATTCTCTTTCCTCGATGATTTTGACAATGTCTCGGAAGCATATGACACCTTCGAGCATTCTCCTTTGGTGTATCTCAAGCCTGCAAATTGTGGTCTCTGCACAACCTCCAATGGTCGAGTTATGCCTTGGTTATTAACACCAAGTTTTTCTTCCTCCTCGGGCCTCGTCCTGGTAAGGAGCCTCATGTTTGTCCCTGTAATTGGGATCTCCACATCTCCAACAGAAATCATACTATGTGAAGACGAAACCGAAAGGAAATCAACATCTTTTACCTCCTCTGTCGGTTTGGAAAGAACTGATGAGGGCTTCTCATCATCTGTTGTTGGTGGTTCGCTAGCTGTCTCGACACATTCCCCAACTTCCTTTCTGACATACCCAAGTCCTGCCTAATGGGGTAATTCTTCTACTTTGATGGGGTTGACAATGCCTTAGCCATTAATGCCCAAGCATTTTCCTTCATACCCCATTTTCTTCAACAGTTTGGAGCCAATTCCTGTGGTATGATTTTCAAAAATAGCGAAATCAGCATCAGGAAACATACATGAAGATGGAGAACTACGTTTTACCTCAGATGGGTCACACTGCATTTTTTCCAAGGCCTCGTCCTTTGCTTGCAATTGTCGTAGCAAACTTTGTTTTTCCTCTTTCTCTTCATGTAGAAGCATCTTCAATTCAGTGTTCTCTGTTTGAAGGTTCTAGTTGTTGTGCTTCAGTTCTTCCAGGGCCTCTTTCGTGGCTTGCAACTGAAGCTGCAATCGCTCCTTTTCCTCTGTCTTTCTATAAAGTTTCATACATTATTCCACCCTTTTGGAAATTTTGAGCATGGTCTCGTACATCACTTTTTCATCCTCTGTCGTTGCATGTTCCATTGTTCACGCTTGCAATTCACATCCACGCAAAGGCCGCTCTGATACCACTTGATCCGGGTCCGGGTGTGACAAAGAACCCTTCCAAGACCTTTTACTTTCATGATGTGTTAAATTTCATTTTTAAAAGAACATAAATGAATACATCTGCATGTTGTAAAGAAGAGGAACATGACAATCATCAACACATGAAAACATAAGTCGTTGATAACGGAGTTCTAGGAGGGACTACGTCTCCAGGCCCCGGTGTCAAGATGGTGTAGGCCACTGCATTAAGTGTTGTCAATAGTGATGATGCACATAAGAGGTGACATCGCTATCATATAAGGCAATTTCCATCACGCGGGAGTGGCTCCAAGAGATGTTCCGCTACAAGAACTCTCAGTCAAAAAAGGACTCCTATCAGTATGACACAAACTCATGTATGATGATAATGAACATCCCACCAACATGGCATAAAAGGGATTTCAATGCAAACATGCATAGCGACAAATGAGTATCTCGTCAACATTACGATAAAGGGATCTCGAACAAAACATGACGAATCATGACAACAAGTACATCACACAAATGATTCTGCATCACATCAAGCAGGAACCATGAAAACGAGTAAGAAACAGGATCCCACATCAAACATCAAATTGGGATATGTGCAGCACAATGCATGGAGAAAAGAAGTACATGAACATACTATGTATACCTCACATCCAAGGGCCATCTGAAGAAGATGATGTCAAACTACTGAAGTTGTTCGTGCCATCAATCTCGTGGCGTCAAATCTCATGGAAATGGCTGCTTGCACATGAACGCTGACACCAGCACTCCACTTAGAAAAGTGGCCAAAAAATAGAATGATAAAATGGAAAATCTGAATACATCATCAGATTTGTGGCATCGAATAGTGTAAAATCAACTGTCAAATTTTTGAATTCTAAGAAAGTGGAATTCTGGGGCTCAAGGAATCTCTTAGATTCCCCCTAGATTCCTTAAAGATTCCCTCATCCAGGTCCTCTACAAATATGTTGCTCAGATCAGGAAACTGACTGCGCCATCGGGTTCATGTCGCCGAGAGGTGTAAGATTGACATAAAGTTTTTCCAATTTGGACACTGCAAAAATTTCACCCTCCTAGAAATTTTGCTCCTTCATGGTTCCACCTGCATTAAAAATTAATTAAAAAAATATCTTGTCTCGATTTCTATGCCTGCTCATGTTTCCTCCATGCTGCTTGGGCGCACTGGTGAAATGAAGGTTTATATAAGTTTGGAGTGCAAATAAACCAAAGAAGTCGTTTGGCACATTGGTTAAGATTTCTGAATTTGGTGGAGGAGGTCAAGTGGTCAAACCCCGCCTCCTCCATGTTTAACTTTTTTTTTTCTCCGTTTTAACAAAACCACAACATTATTTTTGGAGGGGGGGTCGGGTCCTCATTGGGCAGCCCGTCCCATAACTCCCATACTCTGTTTGAATGCGTTGGGGGTTGTATTAACTTTGGAATGGTGCGGTTATTAATGCAAAACCGTATATGGAGTTTGTGTTGGCAGCATTGTATGTGGGGCTGCCACATGGGTGGGGCTGGTTGACCCGCCAGCCATAGGTTCAACTCCCACCAGCCTCTTTTAATTATGTTGTATAGTTCATATATATAAAGAGGTGTGGGGTGGTGGGGGTGGTGGCCCACCACCTCCTTTATATATTTTAATTTTTTAATTTTAATAATCATAAGGCCTTTTCAAAAATTTCAAAATTTGACCGAAGGAGTCAAACTAAACAGGCCAAAAATTTGCCCGGAATTGACCGGATTCCGTCCGCCATAAAACTTCCAAATTGTGTCTCCATTAAGCCTGCCCAATCAACAAAAGTCAACCAAAACTTTGACTGGCTTGTTCTCCCTCATACGAGCTCAAATTGACGAACCGTTCACACTGTTGCGATCAGGACGACGAGATCTACGCTCTGATACTAGTTTGAAATCATTTTAATCACTTTGATTTTTGAGCTTCCATAAGCCCTCTTTGTCCTGTGTGTGTCCCTGGAGCCACCTGGATTAAATATGGATTTGAGTTTTGATTTTTGGGAATAAGTAAAATCTAGGGTTTACAACAAATCCTAGTGGAATCTATTCATGTTGTTGATTGAGATGTGATTGGTTTTGATTGTTGAATCTCATGTATAAAATATAGGGTTTGTACGAAATCCTAATAGGAAGTCTAACAAATGAATTATGAAAGTTGTTAGATACATTGTAGATCTATATTAGTTTGAATTGTTTCTAGGGTTTGCAATATCATGTAGTAGGGTGTGTCATACCTCTGGAAGAAACATCGGAACCTTAGATGTAATGAAAGTTGTTATGAAATGCTCAAAGTCTTGATGAAGTAGTCTAGGGTTTATGACAAAAACCCTAGCAAGAAGTTGAAGTGTATGTGTCTCTTGTGTGTAACTAATTATTTTGATGTTTAAAGTTGAACGCTTCCATGATTTTGATATGGTTAACGTCATGCTTCTATAATTTTTTGTTTTACTTACTATCTAAGTTGTGAAGGTACATAATCTTCAAGATGGCGAAGATGTTCGTAAAGTAAGTTGATATGATAAGCATGACGTGAATGATAATGGTAATGGTAACTTTGATAAAAAGGATGAAAGCCATGAAATATTTTTCGATGTCATAGAAAAGAAGTAGAACTCCCTAAGTTAAGAGGGAGCCTAAATGAAAGAAATCTCCCTAAGTTAAGATGGAACTTGGATGAGATGAATCTCCCTAGTTGAGAGGGAGGTCATATCATAGTCATTATGGACACCTCGATAGAAGAAATTGGAAGATATATTCTGAATGGTTGCTGAGATAAGAAGAAGTTGGATCTATTTGTAGAATATGTTGCCTCAGAAGTAGGAAAGGAAATTGTATGCTTTAAGAATCTTTTGTCAAGATTCATTGGGAAAAGCTCTAAGTCCCACTATGAAAAGTTGAGAAGCAACATAGAGTTGTTTGGAAGACCCAGAGGTTTGTATTCATTTATGTACATTTGAAAGCATGTTACTAATTAGGGTTGTGTTTGTACAGGTAAATCTCTCGGAAGTTTGACAACATGTTTTACATTCTTAGAGGTGTCAATCAGTTTGATTGGGAGAGATTTGTTGTTACCGATCTATTTGATTAGGGAGGACTTGTTACCAATTGAAATAATCAGAAAGTTGAGGCTTTGTGAGACATTTCCTGGGAGGACATCTAGTCATCACTATGTGTTGATGTCTAGTTTCAAAACTAGGGAGGATAGCATTGGTCATGGAGCTCTAACCTCGAATACACACCTAGATTCCTGTGTTGATGGTTAATAAGTAAGGTTGATGGTACCTAGAGAGGTTGAAAGCTTTACTCAATCTTAGGCCCACCTTGATAGATTTCCCTGGTCAAGAATCTATTCCATGGCATTATGGAGCCTAAACTATCGGAGGAACTTGGATAGATTTCCTTGGTCGGAAATCTAGTCCATGGCATTGCGGTGCCTAAAAAATTATTCATGGTTCATGTGTTCTGAGATCTTATTTGTACTTATGAATACCTCCCTAGTTAAGAGGGAGTGTTGAAATTTGTAACTAAGTTTAGTCTTCATTAATGTATTTGAGATGTACTTATCAAAAGAAAGAAGAAAATATTTTGATTATTATTTCTATGACTTATTAAAGCATGGGTTTCATGCTTGGTTCATTGTGTTTTAGGTCAAAGTCCCCATTGAGGACTTCTAGGATTTATTTTGAGTAATTAGAGTCATTGTACATTAAAAGAGACCTTTCTTGGGCTTTCGAATTATGTAAAAAGAATTATTTTTTAGTCAAAAATGAATTTAGTCTCCTCCACACCAAGTTGGCCTCAAGAAAATCAAATTGACCTCAAGATCAAGTCAGCCTCAAGACAAGTATTTCAACCTCCCTAGAAGGCTATAAATACAATGTAATTTGAATTCATTTGGAGCATCTCATTCTCCCTCACATAGTTCGATTTCTGAAGCTCGAAGCTAGAAAAAGTGTGAAGTTGAGAAAGGGCTAGAAGAAGGACTAGAAAGGAGTGTGAGTTTCAGGAAGGAGACAGTAGACCTCAAGATCTAACTTTTGGGACAACTCTCACTCAGTTCTGAGGTGTATCAAGAGAGATCAAAGTCTTCCAAGTTTGGTCAAAATTGTTGTTGTTACTACTGCTAGGTCGAAGCTGATATTGGATTGAAGTTCTTGTTGATGTTGCTAGGTTGAATTTTCTCTGGAAGGATTATCATATGCAAGAAGTATTGAGACTTTGTGTGGAGGAAGTCTTTGTCTGGGTCTAGAGTCTTGAATTATCTTGAGAAACTATTCAAGGAAGAATTGTTGACTGGGTTTTCCCCTAGATAGGGGTTTTGCACCGACTGTCTGCCTATATATGTTGTCCTTGTGTTATTATTTTAGTAATTTCTTGATGAACTAAAAGATAAAAGAAGAACATAAAGATAAAATAATTACAAGTAATTATCTATATAAGAAAACATTTCTGCCTTTTTTATTTTCTAACAAAAACAAGTTGATAAAAATGGCAATCACAAGAGGTAAAGTGGGAATAGTTTTAGTTTTACACAAGATTGAAACATGGGAAAAGCTTGAATATGGTTTCATCT
Organism: Pinus taeda; assembly: GCA_000404065.3. Classification (NCBI taxonomy): domain Eukaryota; kingdom Viridiplantae; phylum Streptophyta; class Pinopsida; order Pinales; family Pinaceae; genus Pinus; species Pinus taeda. Next base: position 121,696 of record APFE031507830.1, read on the forward strand.
TTATACAAGCTTGAAACATGAGAACAAAATATGCTTGTGAGTGGTTTCATTTTTACACAATCTTGAAATAGAGAAAAACTATGCTTGGAATAAGTTTGCATGCCCCCTAAATAATGACTCAATTTGAGGTACATGCCCCCCCAAGATTCATTTCAGTCACCCAAGTAGACTATTGGTTACTAACAGGTGGATGGAATGAAGGTTCATTTACAATATCAAGTGAAATACTTGACTGGGAATTTACGAGATATAATCAAGGACTTGAATTGGAAGGGGAATCTATTTCATTTTTTAATGAGCTTGACACATGAAAATAACTATGCTCATGGCACCTTGTTTAATTTTTTAATGAGCTTGAGACAAGAAAAGGAACTCTACTTCAGACCTTGTTTCATTTTTTAAAGAGCTTGACACAAGACAAGGAACTCTGCTCCAAGACCTTGTTTCATTTTTTAACGAGCTTGACACAAGAAAAGGAACTGTGCTCCCACACCTTGTTTCATTTTTTAACAAGATTGACACAAGAAAAGGAACTTTGCTCCGGAATGAGATCATTACCTCCAAGAGACTATGGCTTCCAAGAGGTTCTCATCAGATGGAAGAACAATTCTCTGGAAGGTATCAAAGGATCTAATGGAAAGATCAGACTCCAATGTCCCAAGTGAATGATGCACTACATCACCTACTAGATCTGTACCTCGAATTGAGTCATTATTTTTGGGGCATGCAAACTTATTCCAAGCATAGTTTTTCTCTGTTTCAAGATTGTGTAAAAATGAAACCACTCTCAAGAATATTTTTCTCATGTTTCAAGCTTGTATAAAAATGAAACCATATTCAAGAAATTTCAACATAGTTTTCCATGTTTCAAGCTTGTGTAAAAATGAAACCGTTCCCACTTTACCTCTTGTGATTTCCATTTTTATCAGCCTCTATCATCACCATCTACTTGGCCAATCATACACTTTCACTTGGTTGTTTTACCCTTTCCCAAGGAACCACTGCAATGAGTGGTCTTATTAGACAACCTCTTGGTCTCTTTGTGTTTTGAAAAGTTCCATCATGAACGTAACTAGTTTCTACCTTGTATCCACTCGTTCCTCCAGGTGGATTTCTCTTTCAGCTCTATTTAGACTCTCAAAATATGAAAATATTGTTGAGCACTTGTCTTTTCAAACTCGTTAAAGTAAATTAAAAGGTGTTTACTCAGTATAAGTTTAACCCTTTTCCGAACTGAGATAGACTATTTACGAAAAAGGAATACCTTAGTTGAACATGGATAAGAGGTTCTCTTTGGTATTATTTTCTACCTTTTCGGACACAAGGGACTATTTACATCATCAGTGGTTTCTCTCGCATCTGTTAACGACTTACATCATTGGTCGATAATCATATGGTGTCTACCATGTTCGACTCCAGCTCATTGATTCACATGGTTAGACTCATACATTGGTTGGTCATGTGAACGAGATAGAAGACCCTAGATCTAGTTTCATCCATCTGAGTTGCAATTTCAGGAGTAATACAAGATCACAATGTATGATGGGTATGATCATACAGGCATTCATCCAGTTACGGATCCACCATCTGTCATCTATGAACATGTCTTTTGATCATTGTACATGTAATGCTAGCTTATCTACTGACTATGGGTATGCCTCCCTTAGCAAAGGTATCATGATGTAAATTTAAAGACATCATGATGATCTCGCTAGTTGTTCTTGATCCCTACTTGTCACAAGTTAAATCACTTCAATCATTAGCTATCATTCCTGACTTTGCACTTTAGGTGGGAATCTGTTATAGGCCATTTTTCCACTTCTATTTAATAGGCCTTCAACTGGATCAATCAACATCCTTTGAACTCCTTATCATCATCCTCGTTCAAATCCCTAAGCATGACTCATTCTAATCCCAGAGTTTTTTTCCAAGAACACCTTGTTTCATTCATTTTAAGGACCAACACTCCTTGGCCTCCCAGTGGAAAACGTTGACAACCAGGTTGATCCACTGTGTCTTGCATTGATAACTTATAGTTTTCTCCACGATGACCTGCGTTGTTCTAGAAATTCAGAAAAAAAAAAAAAAAAAAAAAAAAAAAAAAAAAAAAAAAAAAAAAAAAAAAAAAAAAAAAAAAAAAAAAAAAAAAAAAAGAGAGAATCCCGAAGACTATGGACTTGCATGGGTTCTAGAAATTCCAGAAAAAGAGAGAGAATCCTGAAGCCTCTTCTTCCAAACGCTTGCAGGATTTGTTGTAACCATTTACCTCAGATAAAAGTATTGAATCCTATCCTATCGTACCTTAGATTTTTCATCCCTTATCCCTTGATCTCATCCTCCCATTAAGAGTGGATATCAAGCCCCAATTAGTAAAAGGATAAGAATTCATGAACTACCTCCTTCACGTATATATTTACTGCCATCCATAGGCAAGGGATTGGATTTTGGATAGTGATTCTACCTTATGCTGTTGTTATGAGAGATATATTTCCATGCATTAGGGTGATTAGAGATTCACTTTGTGACAAGGAAAGGACAAGTCAACTTGGAGAAGCTCTTTTACAGGATCAACACCTATTTTTGGTTGTAACTCACTCCATTTATATTAATGCGAAGAGATATTTGTTTTCTTATATATGATTTTATGGTTTCATATATTTCAATACCATGTTTATCTATTGAATAAAGTAACTAGATGATGTTGCATAGATTTCGTAGTTCCTTGGCTTGTGTTATCTGACTGTGCAGGTTCTAATAATAACAATCAGAGATAGAATTGGAGTATTCAATCCAAAGAAGGAGTGAAGTATATGTTAGATTCCAGATAGGCTTCATCCCGTTATCTATTTACTTTAAGCAAAACATTAGTGCCTTTTTATTTCTATTGTTCTAGGTCAGACCACCAAGCCTAGGGAAGATACTTCTGTCTGCAGTCATAGATTCTACATAACAAGGTGAATTACATCAATATTCTCTTCCAAAGTCTTTCATGGCTTTCCATGAGAATATATGTCCTTGCCCTGGGCCATTCACCCCTTACCAAATCAACATGACTACTCAAGTAAATGTATTCAACTCCTTTGGTCAAATCAACATGACCCAACCAAATTAGCATGGCTTCTCAGGAGATGGTTTTCCTAATCCTGCAAAAACATTGACACTCCCTTTCGAAAAGGGAGACATTCTGCAACACTCCAAGCTTGACTTTGAAGTATAAAAACTTTACTCTAGATAGAGGCTTGGTGAGAATGTCCTCAATTTTTTCATTTATGGATATGTATTGGAGCTTCATTACTCCCCTCTACGCCATGTCTCATATAAAGTTATATTTGATCTCAATGTGCTTCAACCTACCTAAATAATCATGCAAGAAGATTTTGGAGCCACACTGCTTCATAACACAACACTGGTTGCAATATACTTCGCTATGTGATAGAAGTTTGCTTCTTGCTAAACCAATATATCATAGTTGATCCCATGTTGAAGTAACACCCTTGAGGTGCTTTTTCTGTCCTCTGCATTCCCTGCAGAGTCTAAATCCATATAACCTTGTAGCTGCACTTCATCACCTAAGACATATCTTAGACCATATCCAATTATACCACACAAGTACCTCAACACATGATTTCTTGCAGCCCAATGTACCTACCTTAGCTCAATCATATATTGGTCTAGGTTGTTTACTGCAAAGAAAACATCAAGGATGTAATCAATTTCCTATACATCATGGGATCCACCAAATCTGAATCTGAAGTGGAATCACTTAACTTCTTTAGATTAGAAACCATAGGTGTATCCATGGACTTGAAATCCACCATACCAAATTTCCTCAAAATTTGGACTATATACTTCCCTGTCAGATGAAGATCTCACCAGGTCTCTAAGCCTCTAATTCCAAGAAATAATGCATTAGGCCAAGATCCTTCATCTCAAACTTTCGAGGCCAACTCCCTTTGAAACTAAAGAAAATCCATCTATGGTAATTTAGGATGCTCCCTTTGTCATGTAGGCAATTATTTCTACCACTACTACTCCCTCTATCACAAAAGCATACTCTTATGTCTAACATGGTCCCCTCATAGAAGGCATGCTAATCTTGGATATCTCCCATCTCTGAGCATTCAAGAATCTCAACTCATGTCATCCTCGTGGAAGGCTCTTCTTTCCATTCTTCTTGACTATTTTCTCCCTTGGAGCTAGAAGCTCTTCCAATCATCTAGCATGGTTTTTGATGTTATAACAATATGTATAATTTCCTTCTCGAACATTAACCATCTGGCGACTAGAGCAAAAAATCTCCTTGTAGTCCATTCCCACTTCTAGGAGAACCATTTTGTCACAACCTTACCTTGTACTTCTCGATACTTCCATCTAATACATGAATCATAGCATTGGTAGTGTCCACCATGTAGTTATTCATCCTTTCTGCAAATTCCATTCAAGAGGCCATCGAAGAAAAATCATATCCAAGGCAACATACAAAGACAAGAGGTTGACCAAAAAAATAAAAAAATTAATGTTAATCAATGGAAAAAAAAAATATGAAGTACTTATGTCTTGATTAAGATAGAAACTGAAACTGTTGAGGATTTTTCAACTCCCTTTCTAACAAATCTGTGACTTCTTCTAAGGTGGATTCTTATCGTCATCATCATCAACATTTATTTCAGATGCATGTTTCTTTCTCTTCCCTTTTTTCTCGGGAAATTGGGAGGCGTAATTTCCAAAATCATGATAAATGAAGCAATTGACCTTTGACATATCCTTCTTCTTATTCTCCTTGGGCACCAATACTTGGTCTGGTTGTCCTAATAATTTGTATAGTCCTTCCTCTCAAATACTAATCACTCATGTTGCGTCTATGCTCGAGCCCTTTGGCCACACAAGAACCTGGCCATATACAAATGCAACTTTGTAGCCTTTATTATCCAACTTCAAAATAGATATTAGGTTCTTATTCAGACATGGTACAAACAATGCATCACTTATATGTATAAAATATTTAGAATCCAGTTGAACTAAAGTTGTTTTGACTCCTTTCCCGACATACTTGGCGTTGTCGCCAAGTTCCAATTCCTATGTTGAATTCCTCTCAATAAGATAGGTGAGAGAATCTTGAAAACATTTCATGTGCCTAGAAGCACCATTGTCCACTAAATATATATCACTGTTATTGGTATTAGTGTTAGAAAGAGCAGAATTAAAGACTTTCTCCTAAGCTCCCTTCGGCTCTGGAACAACTTCTAACTAAATATTGGTAACATTCTTCAAAGTGTCTTCTAGTCTAAGACTTGACATCATTTGGTAAGAGATAAAAAACTCATGTCAAGATGTTGAACACTTGTCTCTTAGGTTGACTTCAATGGTTGTCTTTCAACAATGCTCTATTACCGTGTTGAATTTTCTACAAGATGTGCGATAGAAAGTAATTTTATGATCTGATAATTACTATCTAATGATATTCAAATAATTTATCTCATGCCTCTAATATCATTGAGCAATTATACACATAAAATATCAACAATAAAGTAAGAAAAAATAGTAAAGATCATAGAAAGACAACCATGCACAATAGAGACAACAAAGTTTACCTTGGGAAACCCAACAAATTTTCTTTAAGAGAAATTATTCTTCAACAAGATTTACAAAATCAACAATTTTGTCTAGAAATATGTGCCAATAACCCAAGTCGAAATACCAGTTAAACCTGGTCAATTTTCAACAATTCAACTTTGGTCGAACCAAGCAAAATATCAAAAATTCAACATTGGTTAGCTTAGTCACCCTTTTTGCGGTCAAATTTGGGCCCTGCAATCAACTGCAGTATGGATTTTGGTCAAATTGTAGTGAAATAAACTCAGTCAAACAATTAAACTCGGTCAACTAATGAGGTTAAATTCATCCTTTTGTTCACACACATGACTATTTAGGAATGCTAGTCAAACTCGTCCAAGAACTCACTCAAAGACTCCTTCACACGTGTGGCTAAGAGAGAGATAGAAATATTATCTCCAAAACATGTTTTTTATGCTCATACTTGCTCTTCATTGGTGGAAAAAATGAAAGGTCACATCATTTATTTATACTAGTCAAATGGGGTGAAATAACCCAAGGAACACATCCCTTCACCCTCTTGGGCCATCTTTACTTTTTAGGTTGACTTGTCATTCAAAAAATGAAATTTTATTCTAATTCTTCATAATTTTTTTAGGCTGACTTAAGCATGCAGGAATACATCCCGGTGCTACACAAAACAATAAACACTTCACTCGTGGTATTACACCAAAGGGTCAATTTTTGGTATAGAGAATGAAGGTCGGTCTCCTTTATTAGCTGGGAAAAAAGGATGTCACTTATGAAGCAATAAGTCTAGGCTAAATGCACAACAAAGTACGATCATTAAGGGATTGGTGTAACAACCCTAGTCAAAAATCCATTAAGGAAAAACAATAACCATGGTCATGGGACACGTATTCTAAGTTGAATGTTGCGCAAAAACATAGTGATGGGATCACATCTGATTAATTAATGGCTATAGAAATTGGCAAAGGCTTTGGAAATACAAAGTGGCATTTATTGGCATTTTATTTATGAAAATAATGGAAAACATGAGAAAAGGAAGGTGAAAGGTCATAGGTTGCATGTGGGGAGGAAAATGAAAGAAAATAATGGAAAATGAAGAAAATAGAGGCCTTATTAATAAAAAGGCTTCTGAGGATCAGTTGAAAGACTTTTGTCAGTTTTAGCTTGGAGCTCTCTATTCTACTCTCTCTCTCTCATACTCTTGAACACTTAGAATTTTCTTAGAGCACTCTTGGAGGACTGTGGCATACTTTGGATTTGGAGAAAGAAGGCAAAAGAAAGTGCAAGAGGACATTGGGATCAATAGCTACAATGGGTTTTTCCTACAGGTACCAAGTTGTATGTATGTTTTTGTTATTTTTGGCATGCATGGCATATGCATGTGGATTCTTGGTCATGATATGTCATCGACATGGAGGATTTCCTGGGTTGACGGTGGATTTGCCTGGCCTTGCCATTTCCTCGATAACCATGGTGTTGTGGGTTTTCCATTTGGTTTTCTGATTGGTTCTCATGTTCCTTATGGTTGTGGGTTGAGTTATTAGTTCCTGGAAGCCTTGGTTGGACAAATGCTTTAGAAGCCCTGTAACAGCCAGGGTTGAGTTACTAGTCCTGGAAGCCTTGGTTGGACAAACAATTTGGAAGCCCTTGGTGGGTTGAGTTTGCTAATAATGGAATCCCTAGTTGGAAAAAATGCTTTGGAAGCCCGAAAATAGTTGTAGGTTGAGTTACTAGTCTTGGAATCCCTGGTTGGAACATATGCTCTGGAGCCCTAGACAGCTTGGGTAGAGAGCAATCTGGTAATGGTTAGTGATGTCCGATCGTGAGGTGGAATCACTGGTTGAGGGTTGACGTGGCTTGGCCCCTAGAAGCCCTAGTTTGGTTTAGTTTGATTTGTTTCATGATATCCCACATTCATGCTTGGAATATGGCGTAGGGGTGATTGCTTGAAAGAGAGATTTGGTTTAGCCCAATCTCTGATTGGGTGGTATATGGAAGTCCTTGACATGGTTGGATTTTCATACATTAATAAGAGCTCCTTTTCCTCCATACTTTCATGAGTAAATGTGCTTGATATTATGGGGCTTTAATGGTTGTTTCCCCATTGATATATCTCTGGTTATTTGTTGGTTATAAGTATGTTTTATGGCAGTTATGATGAATGACTCTTATTATGTTTGGTTAGTATATGAAATGTTAGTTAATGGATGACCTAATAGATAACAATGAAACTATTATGAGGAGACATCAGTCCTCTTTGACAATTCTCAAATAAGTATAAGTCCTCTATGCTCATATATGTTCTTGTGACCTGTAGATTATATGTTTATGATCTATTCAACGAAATGTCCGTCCTGGCTAGTAGAGGTCAGATCAAGTCCTTATTCAAGTGTTTACATTAGTACCCTTGTTTCTATGTTATTTATCATTTCTGGAAGTTTCATGAAGTTTTAGGTAGTGGCCTGAGCCCTGAACCTGAAAAAGTGGCACAATCGCATAGAACTGCTTGAAAAAGGCCACAATCGCATGGATGCCTTGATGTGGGAGCTATTAGAGGGTCCCAGTTGCATGCATGCCTTGTCAAGGGAGTGAATAAGGCTCTAGAGCAGTGAAAAAGCAATTTGCCTCAGGGGTTGGTCATCTGGGAGGGTTGGTTGGCTCTTGAAGGTTCTATAGCATGTGTGGAAGGTCAGATTGGTATTGTCATGTTAGTTCCACTTCCTTAATTGTACTTGGGGATTTGAATCATATCATAGTAACTCTTCATTACATTTTCACCCGAGTGGACCGCTTAGCTTGGGTAAATGTGGGAGGAGGGGGTTATAGAGTGGTATCAGGGTATGGTTCAACCCTTGGACTCTATAGGCGGTGTGCGTTTTTTTCCAAGGAAAAAGGCATAATTTTATTAATGAAAAAAAAAAATTACATGTTGCATTTGAAGATAATTAAGCATCACCAGACCATTGGCCGATGATAAGCATAAACATTCAAAAGAAAAAAACAAACTAATATACAATGGGCGAAAAACTAAGTTTTCCTCCTTTTTTTCTTCTCAACCTTTCACCAACCCCCTTGAGACGGCGAAGTAGTGACAAGTGCAAACTGAGTGTCATCAGGTCTAGTATTGTCTTTGTCTAAATTTGAATTGTCTAATGAATGAGTACGCTTGTACCCACTAGGTTCCATTGTTTCTGGCATCTTTGTTGTTTGTACCTGGTTATTCTAAGGTTCGATGGGTTCTTTTGTATGTTCCCCCTGAGTTTTTGTTACCTGTTTTGTCTGGGTGTTCCCAAAAGCAATGGGTTCCTCGTTTGCCTCGTCCTCCTCTTCTTCCTGCTTTGGTGGAGGGAAATTCTAGCCTTTAGGTTGTTTACCATTTCTCTTCTTTCTATTGAAGTCTTTCTTAGCAGCTGGACACATGTTCTTAAGGTGTCCTATTTGCTTGCAAGTTGTGCACCTAAAATTTGTGTTCTCATAGTCTAGAATCTGCATATAGTGTGGAATTTCTCACTATAGATCAACAGATTATGCAATATACTAAGCAAAATACAAGATCTACTTCTACAACAAACTTTGCAGAAGCTTAATCAAATATGAGCAAGATCAATAGAACACATATAATTGAGAATGAGAAAGCATGTACATGAAACACAGAAGAATAATCCTGGGGAAAGCCTCAGCCTAAAACCCCAATCTCTGTATTATCATACAAGTGGAAAATAGTCTAGATTACACAAAGCCTTAGCTCGGAAGCTATCCATCTCTCAGTACAATCCCTCTGCTGCTCATAGACAATCAAAGGCTTCTCACAAACCTTCTCCTTTACCCTCCAAGCCTCCTATTTCCTTGCATAGTTTCTCCTAGGGTCTAATGTTGCCACCTGTGTGAATTAACCTCTCACACAACACATCAAACTCAAAAGTATCTGCGCAGTCCTGAAGGAGATAATTCCTTCTGCATGGATGAGTTTCCTATATAGGAAAATCCCTCCAACTGATAGTACACTGTCCCTTCCTCTGATCTCAACTGGGTCTATGACTGAACTGACATGCATGAGTTATTTATGAGAGAATATTCAGTTATTTGGAGAGCAGCAGTTACATGCATGCAAGCATTAACTAACTAAACTCACAATTAATTCTACAAACTATTAGAATTAATCTAACTGGACTTAACTCAGATAACTGAGCTAACTAATTACAACTCAAAGTACAAGTCATCCTCATCTCCTTAACTAAGGGATAAATTCCTCAATCAATGGAGAAATTGTTGCATGTCTTCACATAGACTTCATGTTTGATTTTCTCCAACTAATTAACTCAAGATGAATTAATTAATTATTAATCAAACAACGACTAAGAACACATTCGAATTTTACTTCTCAATTTTAGTTTAGGGACTAAGTAAAATTTGAATCCATCCCGAAATGCTCTTTATAGCAATGCTATTTTTAGCACTTCCATTTTTCATTCCTTGTTGCTATGTCCAACACTGGTACCCGAACTGCTATTTATAACAATGTTATTTTTAGCATTTCTTGTTGCCATTTTCAACGCTCCCTCTCAACAAGAAAGGCATTCAACTCAAACCCGATTCTAAACCTTTGGAATGTTCTGCATGCAACACTTCTCCCAAGTGTTATTGCTCCAACAACTCTAGAAACAAAAAACACTCCCAACTGACCTCTCTGTTGGGCTAGAAACATCCTCTAATGCTGAAGCTCCATCTGTTGCTGACAAGTGCTCCCTCTTTTACCTCTGAGTTGTTGCAACACTCCATGCATCTTGTACTGTTGCACACCTCTCTATGCCATCCTGCACTGGTGCAACACTCCTGTGCCTTTCGCATCGCTGCAGCTTGCTAGCTCTATACAGTCTTGGGATTCCTACACTGTAGCTCTCTTTACTGCTCCATCCGCATCTGTCTCTACCCACTTAGCCAATCCTGCTACTCCTCGTCGAGGCTCCCATAGCAAGGTCTAATCAAAGAGATTGGGTACCTCAATGATCCTGCCCCTATTCTAGCCTTCTTGGGACTGTCACTCCACATCGCCCCACCTCCTACCTGGAGGTATGGATGCATGTGATCCCTCTGCCCACTTGGCTCGAAATTTCCTCCTACTAGAGGTCTCTGCATGAGTAGATGCCTACACTCGATCTCCTCTCAGCTTCTCTAGTTGTGGCTACTCCACAACCTCTTGAAGCTGCTTCACCAATCATGGCTCCTCTACAATTGTCTGAGACTTCGTCTGGTGCTACATGTTGAGAGGTAATGTACTCTCCCTCTCAACCACCAAGTCTCCAACAGTTGCCTTGCTCCTCAAGGCTTTGCATGCATCTTGAACTTCAAGAGGATACAAGTTCTTGACTCGTGAACTGATCTGCTTCACCTATCTCGTGGTGACATGTCTAAGGAAAACCTTTCCCTTACTGAAGACTACACCATAGCCTTTGTCTTCCAGCATTACGATCGATACCAAGTTTTTCCTTAGTCTTGGCACATACTTCACATCCATTAAGGTAATGTGAGCTCCATGCTCCCTCTGAAAAACAACCATGCCTACACATGAGACACTATACTTTTCATCATTACCCATCGCTATGAGTATCTGGAGATCTTTCTCCTCCAAGGTACTGAACAAACTCTTGTCGTCGGTCATGTGGAATGAAGCTCCACTATCAAGAAACCAACCGCATCTGACCATGGATGAAACCATTCATGCGAAGAGGATGAAACCATCCATGCGAAGAGGATGAAATCCAACTCGAACTGTGAGGCCAATGCCTCACCTTCAGATCCTTCCTTGGATCCCATCTTGGATTTCTTCAGTGGACAATTTGTAGCAAAATGGCCCGCCTCATGACAATGAAAGCATCACACTTTTGATTTGTCAAACTTCTTCCCACCATAGGAAGAACTCGATTTGGGATGAGAATCCTTCTCCTTCCCTTTCTTTGCCTTACTCACTAAGGCGCAATTTTCTTCATCCTCCTAGGATGAAGAACCATCTCTGGTGCTTCTTCTTATCTCCTTCTGCATCAGATCCAACCAAAGTCATTCCTAATCTGGCAGTTTCTCTCTTCCATTTACCAAGTCTTGGTAGCTATGCTAGCTCTTAGGAAGACCGAGGAGAGCTAGACTCACCATGTCATCATCGACTGTCGTGATCCCTACACTTCCAAGCTCATCCCTGTAGGTGGTGAGCTTGTTCAGATATGTAGAGATCGTGTCACCCTTTTCACACTTGATTTTCCGAAGCTTTTCTTTCAGTGCCAGCTTCCTCTGATCGTTGTTGTTCTGATATAGATCTTTCAATGTTTTCCACATCGAAAACGATGTCTCCTTCCCATGGAGACTCGAGACTATGTGGTCTCGAACTCCCTCCAGAAGGATTCTCCTTGCTCTAGCCACACATTTCTTCCATTCCACCAATTCTATAGCATTAGTCGTTGTCGGCTTGGGGACTTCTTGATCAATGAATTCCTTTAGACCGTTATCCTCTAATACTGCTTCCATGCGATCCTTCCAGGCTATATAATTCGAGCTGCCATCAAGGGCATACTCGAGTCTTAAACCGTTGAACACCATTGGTGAAATTGAGATGTGATAAGAACTCCATTTCTATATTCAGGAACCTCAAAATTTGAACTTCTCCCTTCTTGTATATTGTTCTTCGCTTTGATCACCTTTGCTTCGATACCATGTAGAATTTCTCACTATAGATCAACATATTATGCAATATACTAAAGCAAAATACAAGATCCACTTCTACAACAAGCTTTGCGGAAGCTTAATCAAATATGAGCAAGATCAATAGAACACATATAACTAAGAATGAGAAAGCATGCACATGAAACACATAAGAATGATCCTGGGGAAAGCCTCAGCCTAAAACCCCAATCTTTGTATTATCATACAAGTGGAAAATAGTCCGGATTACATAAAGCCTTATCTCAGAAGATATCCAACTCTCAGTATAATCCCTCTGTTGCTCATAGACAGTCAAAGGCTTCTCACAAACCTTCTCCTCTGCGCTCCAAGCCTCCTATTTCCTTGCACAATTTCTCCTAGAGTTCGATGTTGCCACCTGTGTGAATTAACCTCTCACACAACACATCAAACTCAAAAGTAACTGTGCAATCCTGAAGGAGATAATTCCTTCTGCATGGATGAGTTTCCTATATAGGAAAATTCCTCCAACTGATAATATATTGTCCTGTCCTCTAATCTTAACTGGCCCTCTAACTGAACTGACATGCATGAGTTATTTATGAGAGAATATTCAGTTATCTGGAGAGCAGCAGTTACATGCATGCAAGCATTAACTAACTGAACTCACAATTAATTCTACAAACTATTAGAATTAATCTAACTGGACTTAACTCAGATAACTGAGCTAACTAATTACAACTCAAAGTACAACTCATCCTCATCTCCTTAACTAAGGGATAACTTCCTCAATCAAAGGGAAAACTGCTGCATGTCTTCACATAGACTTCATGTTTGATTTTCTCCAACTAATTAACTCAAGATGAATTAATTAATTATTAATCAAACAGTTGCTAAGAACAAATTCGAATTTTACTTCTCAATTTTAGTTCAGGCACTAACTAAAATTGGAATCCATCCCGAAATGCTATTTATAGCAATGCTAATTTTTAGCACTTCCATTTTTTATTCCTTGTTGCTATGTCCAACACTAGTACCCGAACTGTAATTTATAGCAATGCTATTTTTAGCATTTCTTGTTGCCATTTTCAACATCCAGTTCCTCTGATTATGGATAAGTTGGATAGGGTCTGGTAGTCCTTTACTGAGATCTACTTCCACACATATCCACACATATGTGTAGATCCTCTCCTCCATCCTCTATGTATCTATCTCAATATATGACTCAATAATGTTCCCAATGCCAGTAAGAACACGTTCGTCCCAGAAATGAAGAGGAAGATTGTGCAGGCGAACCCAAACAGGCAATCTAGAGACAACCATGGTGTTTGCATCAAAATCTGGGAACCAAGGAGTGATGAACATGCCTGTCGATCCTAAGAACCATGGACCCTACTAAATAATGTTGTCCCTAATCTTTGATGAAGTGAATTTTACTATGAAGAACCATTTTAAGCATAGATGGATTTCACAGTCCATAGATCAGTTGGTCAAGATCCAGTGAAAAAGCTCAACCGATTTTGGCCAAAAGCAGTTGAAACGATAGATGATGGCTTATGATTCAAATGCTAAATAGTTTACATGTGTTCCAGTATTATCAATTTCAAGTTCAGGAATGGTACTCAGCTGCTCCACTATGTATGGGTTAGGGGTAGAACCTCCTAATTTTGTTTGTTCTGTTTCTGCTCTTTTCCCCTTTAGAATGTTTTTGAAAGACTCTGCCCCCTGCTTTTGTTTCTGTTTGTCCTATGTGTTTTTCGATTTTCTACTCCCATATCCACCGCCCTGGAAATTTGATTTACTGGCTGATGCATCCCCACCATGTAGTCTTAGATTGAGAATGATGGTAGAAGCTGCAAGGATGTGGTACTTCTTTAAGGACTTGTCCTACAATGCTCTACCTTCAAATATCAAAATTTGCATTTGGGTCGGGTACCTAAATAGGTCCTCGATGTTTTGTTTCAGATGATTGACTTTATCTATGCATTTTACCCAGATTATCATTAATGACCCAGCAGGGGTTTTAAGAAAAACTTGGAAGCGTAGAGGACTAACCTTGTGCTAGGAGCCGAAGACCCCTTCATTTTTGCTAGTCCACAACGCAGAGGGGAGTCCAAACAAACTAGAGGGCCGCGCTGAGAATCGCAGGACCAAAGAAAAGAACAAGGCCTCCGCAGACAAACCCAGGTGCAGATGCCAAAAACTTCGGGGCAATGATAGTCCAAAGCGCAAAAAACGACATTCCAAAGGGGGGAAAGGCACAAGGGATAAACGCACAACCATCAACAGCATTACACCGAGAGCGGTTATTTCCCCACCCCTCGACACACCAAGGCACAGAGTTTGGCTATCCCACTTCGTTGTCCCTGCCACAACAATGGGAAAACCATGACCCAGCTGAAGGAAAGGGCACACCGATATGTCCAACACCATCGAACATCGAACAACAGGAAAAAGGCAGCTGCAAGAAACCCAGTCTTGAAACTAGAAGAGGACAAAGGCTATGTCCACAGTGCGAAATCTTGACAGATCCCCTCGAAAGACCTTTCCCATGCCCCATGGAAGCCACACCATTCAGGATGCACAGACAGCGGAGAGCCGCGTTTGAAACAAAGCTCCAAGCAGGCCAAGCAATGACGGTCTTACTGCCTTGTATGCAGAGACCTCCTTTGACCTGTTTTCTCCAGCATTCACCAAAACTAGGGAGCCTGCAAACCAGTGAATAGTATGCTCCCACCAAAAGGGATCTTCAAAACGCCTAATACTACAAACTAGGGTCTGAAATCCCCCCAATGCCTCAAATTCGTTAATGCACTGCTCGCAGGCCATGACGGTCGCCTCCAATCCTCCATTCTCAGACCTAGATGACCTAGTGTTGTTTTGTTACATCTCTCTCCTCCTCGATCCTCTTTCTCGATAGGTGGTGTGTGTTGGTCGTGTATACATGTCAATTACATAGGTGTTCCTTATGCTTGTGGTCTATGTGCTTGTTGCAAATGCATGGTGTGGTCATAGTTGCAGTGGTGTTGCCATGTGAAAAGTTGATGGTGTTATTATTGGATGCGGTCGTCATGAATGCATGTCGGTTGTGCATTGTTCATGCATGTCAATGCTTATATGTTGTTATGAATACATTGACATGGCGATAGTTGTCGTGCATGAGGTCATGGTATGTGGTCGGTATGGTCATGCATTGATGACTGATAATGGTTGAAATGATGATTAAAAGTTGATATGGTTATGTTTATATATATGTATTACGTCAATCTGGTTGGCCTTGCAGATGAGATATCATCCCCTGAGCTAAACTGAGGTATGTTGGCTTGTTTATGATTTGGTTTAGTTGACATGATATACCTTGCAGGAAGATAAGATCAAAGATTACTAGCAAGAGGTAGATTGCATCTCACTAGATTCTCCCTATAGATCATATGAGAAACATGGTGAGGGATATTCTCTTGACATATAAGACACTCTGAGAAGTTTGAAGGCATAAATAAGGAGTTGCAAAGAAGATAATGACTGAATCATTCAATCACAAGAGAAACTTGATAGGGAACATGAGAAACAAGCGGAGGTCAATGCGGTGATTATTTAGAGCTTGTCAAACTTTTAGAGACATGGACCACTTAGAATTAGTCATGGACAAGAGGATAATACTAATGGAGCATATGGTAGCAGGTCACATGGTCGACACATGTTGGATAGAGATGACATGATCAGAGATAGTGGATTCTTGGATACACCTGATAGATGAGACGGTGGACATGTGATTTACTCTAGTTCTAGTTCAGATAGGTATCATGATCATAATTGTTATCATCCTTACAGGACGAGTGACATGGGATATTTATAGGATGATTTCAAGAAAGAAAAGCCACCTACATTTGATGGAGAAATGAAGAAATCACAGGATGCAGAAGCATGGTTTCTTGGGATGAATAAGTTCTTCAAGTTGCATGATTACTCGACGAACATGAAGGCCAGGATAGCGACATTCAGTCTTAAAGGTACGTCAAATATCTAATGGGAAGATGTAAAGAATGTTAGAAGTATTCATGAAGAGGAGTTGACTTGGAGTGAGTTCGAGAGACTATTAAGGAAGAAGTATCCGTCGGAGAGGTACTATGATGACAAGGAAAATGAATTCTATGAGCTAAAGATGGGATCTATGAATAATGAGGAGTACACTAGCAGATTCTTGGAGTTATTAAGGCATGTTCCTTACCTCAAGTGGAAGAAGGCCAAGATCCAACGATTTATCGTGGGTTTCCAGTATCATTCAAGGTTGGGATTGATTTTGATGAGCCTAGAGCATTGGGGGAGGCCATCCGGAAGCTAAAGCATTGTTTTGAGCAATGAAAGTGCAGATCTGAGACTAAGATGGACTGGAAAGGTAATGAAAAAATAAAGGAAAATGGGACAAGAAGCGAACAAGACCTCAAGATACAAGTAACAAAGATAATGCAACACCGCATAAGAAGTTCAATGCATCTAATAAAGGACATGGATTTTAGTCTGAGGAGTAGAACAAGGGTGCAGGTTGGAAGCCTTTGTAATGTTGGACTTGTGGAGGAGAGCATCGCATTAGAGATTGTCCACAACATCAGGTTGGTAGACCACATATCTATAGTGCTCAGGAGGCACATGTAGTGGGGGATGTTGGACAAATTATTCGACGAATCTATGCAGCGTTTGAAAACAAGCAAGCAGATCACCAGGCGTCTATTATCGATATAGACGGTAAGATTTGTGATCAAGTTGTTTCTATTTTTATTGATCTTGAATCTATTTATAGTTATGTTAATCCTGACCTAGTGGATAAGTTTGGTTTGAATAAAGAAGTGCATGCAGAAACTTGGTTAATACAATTGGCTACAAGAACAAAGAAGAGAGTTCACCATTAGGTAAGAGCTTGTGCATTTGAGTTGAATGGTATGTCTATTTCAGCACATTTGAATGTACCTCCATTAGGATCATATAGTATGTTGTTGGGTATGGACTGGTTGTACCTTCATAGAACCAAGGTGGATTGTTATGACAAGGCTATTGAGTGCTTGGATGACAATGAGGGACAATGAATCTTGCAGGGTAAGAAGAAGGAAACATCAATTAGAATGGTGACCTCTATGCAGGTGAAGCATACTCGCGGGAAAGGGTGTGTGTTATTTGTAGTGACAAAGGTAAGGAAGTTGAGGATGCAGATGCCTTGAGCAGGTACTTGGTTTTACAACAATTTTAGGATGTGTTTATGGCGGAGATTTCAGAGTTACTGCCTCACAAGGAAGTGGACTTTTTTATTAAGTTGGTACTAGGGGCATCACCAACATCAAAGGCACCTTACAAGATGAGCACAATAGAGTTATTGGAAAGTTTCAGTTTAAAGAGATGCTTGACAAGGGATACATTAGGCCAATTGTGTCACCTTGGGGTGCACCAGTGTTGCTTGTGAAGAAGAAGTTTAGATCATGTGCCAAGTTGGCACCTCAGTTTTGTGGACCTTTCAAGATTCTCTAGAGGATTCGACCCGTAGACTATTGAATTATGTTGCCCCCGACAATGAAAGTCCATGATGTATTCCATGTGTCATTGCTTAAGAATTATGTTAAAGATGTTGATCATGTGAGTGACTGGTCCGTATTGCAGGTGGAACCAGAAGGAGACTTCCAGTCGGAACCTCAGTGCATTTTGCATAGAAAGATGCTCACGCTCCAGAACTAAGCAATCGAGCAGGTTAAAGTGTAGTGGAAGCACTTGGGGCCCGATGAAGCTACATGGGAGATGGTTGATCAGATGTGGGTTATGTATCCTTCTCTATTCACTAGTTGAGTGAATGTTTTTGGCATATGTTTTGGTGTGTTGTTTTAGTAATGTATATATGTATATGGATGTAAATACCACCATGGGTTGTGTTATAAAGCTCCAGTAAGTGATATGGGTGTCACATCGTTATGGTTGTCATGTTGTTATTTTTCTCATGTTGGTTTTCTTCTCAGTAGGATGATCATTGTAAATACTGCAATGAGCTAAGCTATAAAGCTCCATGGGCAGTATGTTTTTCTTTTCAGCAATATTGTTGGTTGTAGGTGTCATTGAACACCGAGGACGGTGTTCCCCCAAAGGGAGGGTTTTGTAAAAGCCCTAGTCAAAAATCCATGTAATAAAGTTAACAAAGACAAAATAATAATCATGGTCATGGGACACGTATTCCAAGATTAATGTTGGGCAAAAACATAGTGATGGGGATCGCTTGTGATTAATTAATGGCTATGGAAATTGACAAAGGCAATGGCAAAGACTTTGGAAAGGCAAAGTGGAATTAATTGACATTTTATTTATGAAAATAATGGAAAATAGGAGAAAAGAAGGTGAAAGGTCACAAGTTGCATGTGAGGAGGAAAATGAAGGAACATAATGGAAAATGAAGCAAATAGAGGCCTCATTAATAAAAAGGCTTATGAGGGTCAGTTGACAGAATTTTTCCAGTTTTAGCTTAGAGCTCTCTATTCTACTCTCTCTCTCTCATACTCTTGAATGATTAGATCTTTCTTGGAGCACTCTTGGAGGAGTGTGGCATACTTGGTATTTGGAGAAAGAAGGCAAAAGAAGAGCAATAAAGTGCAAGAGGACATCGGGATCATCAGCTATAACGGGTTTTTCTTGTAGGTACTGAGTTGTATGTGTGATATACTTACTAGTTTTGGCATGCATGTGGCTTCTTGGTCATGATCTATTATTGACATGGAGGATTGCGTGGATTGACAGTGGATTTTCCTAACCTTACCATTTCGTGGATAGCCATGGTGTTGTTGGTTTCCCCTTTTGTTTTCTAATTGGTTCTCATGTTCCTTGTGGTTGTGGGTTGAGTTCTTAGTTCCTTGAAGCCTTGGTTGGACAAACGCTCTAGAAGCCCTGTAATAACTTGGGTTGAGTTACTAGTCCTAGAAGCCTTGGTTTGACAGGTACGACGTATGCCCTTGGTGGGTTGAGTTACTAGTCTTGGAAGCCCTGGTTGAAAAATGCTCTAGAAGTCTAACAACAATTGTGGGTTGAGTTACTAGTCCTAGAAGCCTTGGTTGGAACAAACACTCTAGAGCCCTAGACAACTTGGGTAGAGACCAATATGGTGATGGTTAGTGATGTACAATTATGAGGTGGAATCATTGGCTGAGGGTTGAGGTGGTTTGGCCCTTGGAAGCCCTAGTTTGGTTTTGTTAGATTTGTTTCATGAGATCCCGCATTCATGCTTGGAATATGGCGCATGGGTGATTGGCTGAAAGAGAGATTTGGTTAAGCCTAATCTATGGTCGGGTGGTATGTGGAAGTCCCAGACTTGGTTGGATTTGCATATGTTAATAAGAGCTCATTTTCCTTGGTACTTTCATGAGTAAATTTGCTTGATATTATGTGGCTTTAATGGTTGTTTCCTCATTGATATATCTCGAGTTATTTGTTGGTTATATGTATGTTTTATGGCAGTTGTGATGTATGGCTTTTATCATGTTTTGGTTAGTATATGAAATGTTAGTAAATGGATGACCTAATAGATAACAATGCAACTATTGTGAGGAGATATTAGTCCTCTTTGACGATTCTCAGATAAGTATGAGACCCCTATGCTCATATTTGTTGTTGTGACATGTAGATTACATGGTTGCGATATGTTTGACGAAATGCCTGTCATGGCTAGTAGGGGTAAGGTCAAATCCTTGTTTAAGTGTTTGCATTAGTATCGTTGTTTATATGTTATTTATCATTTATGGAAGTTTCATGAAGTTTTGGGCAGTAGCCTAAGTCTTGGCCCTGAAAAAGTGGCACAGAATCCAGGGTCGCTGGCACAGAACTACCTGGAAAAGGCCATAGTCACATGGATGCCTTGCTATGGGAGCGATTGGAGGGTCCCAGTTGTATGCATGCCTTTTCATGGGAGCAATTGAGGTTATAGGGCAGTGAAAAAGCAAGTTGCCATAGGGGTTGGTCACCTGGGAGGGTTGGTTGGGTCCTGAAGCTTCTGTAGCATGTGTGGAAGGTCAGATTGGTCTTGTCATGTTGGTTCTACTTCCTTGACTGTACTTGGGGAGTTGGATCATATCATAGTAACTCTTCGTCACATGTTTACCCTAGTGGACCGGTTAGCTTGGGTAAATGTGGGAGGAGGGGGTTACATTTTCACAACACAAAGGGAGACTCTTTCACCACTTCCCATGGTTCCCTTGGCGATCCTCCCTCTTTCTAGTGCTCCATGTGTACAAATACAATTAAATAGTCAAAATCTTCTCAATTTATGCAACTTAAGCAAAGGGATCACTCACTAGTTTCCTTAGCTATCACAATTCAAGCCTGGACTCTGTGTCCAATTCTAGACACATGTTTACAAGGTTACAGGCTCATAATGATTATGGGTTTGCACAATTCAAGTCTCTTTTTCTATCTTGGTCTCAATTCACTGATGTCCTCCAACTCTCTTCAAAATGAATAACTTAAAAAATAATTGACATATTTTCTCCCCAAGAACATTGGTTCATGCAAGAGAGGTCTGGGGTTCCTTTCTTGGGTTGCAATGTCAACCGAGACTCTATCAACAGGTACAAATCCCATACTTAGGTGGCTCCAGTACTTCCTCCCCCATCCTCTCATAACTGCTTGGGCAATTGGTAGCTCAACAAGTAACATAAGGGGTCAGAACATTAAATTCAAGGAAGATAGGGAATTTCCCAATCTTCATTATAGGTTTCCCAAGCAAGCTATCCTTCTAGACATCGAGATTAGTATAGGCATGTCCTTCTTCTTCAGGTTTTATAGTTTATAATTAAATAAAAATATTTACATAAGATAGTTTTGGTATTATATCCATGCTAGCTCTCCAACATTATCATCCTTTAATTACATTACAAAACTTGGGAATTAAAAAAAGGGATGTTATAGTCTTCCCAAATGCTTAGGGTGGTTTCTTAGTTGTTTACACAACAAGCACTCAGAGGGAAACTTTCTCTCTATCTCCTTGTCTATCTATTTGGATCTTTGTTTTTCTCCCGCACCCCCACGAGTGCCTCCTTGTTTTCTTTGCTTGTCTCTTCTTCTGACATCCCCATGAGAATGTGTCGGTCTCCCTTCTCTTTGCCTATTTTTACCTTCCTTCACAAGTTTCTTCCTTAATGGGTTTTCATGTCAAATATGCCCATTGTGTTTAAAGTAAAATATTTTGGTTAGACTCTAGAATTCTTTGAGTGGTACTTTTCCCATACCTTGGATAAAACATTTGGAGTATCGCCCAACTACTTCCATAAATATGGAAGTTACTACCACATCCTTCCCATAAAATATTTTGTCGGGACAAAGCCGACAATCTTAGATCTTATGAATATTTGGCTTAACCAAACATTTTTTTGAAAATAATTAATGCCCTAAATCCCTTTTGCTGACTTCCCTCCTTCTCACAACTTCTCAAAGCCAAAACCACAACCCTTAGCAAATGCATAGATGCATGCAAATAGATTTATATCACATATATTGTATGCTGAAAAACACACATAGAGTTGTCATAATGGTAGGGGTAAATTCCTTTTACTGTAAAATGCCTTCATCACTCCCATGCTTATTATCATTCCTTCATTCTACTTTGTTTTTGCCACTTAATGGAGAACTCCTTCTCCAATTTCTTGCAAACACAATGCAGCCAAATAAATGATCGAACACAAGCAATCACTACAAATAAGAATACATAAGAAAACAAAGTGAATTACTTTTGTCTAACAATGTTATTGGTTGTGAAAGAGCATATAAGGCTACACATTCACTACATGGCCCCATAATTTGCATGGCTTCCTCATGGCAATGACTCCAAATGAAGAACCATCTTCCACTAAACTATATGATAACCCAATACATTGAATGGTGGAGATGGATGGGTTGTCCCTACCATCTATGACTAGGCAAAATGAAAGCATAACAAATTCTGAGTAAATGCAATAACTATACATGGATTGCCATGGATGGAGGAGAATGAGAAGGGGAAACTCAATGAGCAATGGACAAATGAACACAGACAAATTTACAAGGATAACTAGGTTGGTGTGCAAAATGAAGATCATAATCCAAGAGATGGATATACAATGGAAATTTATTACAACTAATATAACTACCCATGGCAAAGAGGGTATCAAAATCCATAAAAAATCAGTGAAAATGAAGAGACATGAGAAAATGAGTTGTAATGCCACAAAACTTATGTCATTAAATGCAAATTAAATATCCCAACTATTTTCATTCATGCAAACTTATAAGCCTACATTTTTTAAAACATTTAGACAAAAAGAAATTACACCCTACAACAAAGTAATAGACACTCTTCTAAATTTAAAATATAATTATTTTATATTTGATAATGTATATCACATCCTATACACATTTATTACTCTATTCCAAAGTTCATACAAGAGTTTCATTCAACAATTGCAAACATGGAAACGAGAGAAAACAAACTAAAGAAACAAATAGAAGAAGCTAAATATTGGGCTCAAGTGATAAAGGAACCGTTGGTTGAGAAAAAAGAAACCATTGAGGGACAAATCGAGAGGCAAATAAGAGAAGAAAAATATAGGCAAGACAAGGCCACAAATGTCATCATCAAATGCGTGAAAGATTATGGAGAAAGAAAGAACATATATTTTAGCAAGAGATTTTCTCAAGGACAAGTTGAATTAGATGGGTTGTATTCAACAAGCAAATAGGATTGGTAGGAAAGTAGAAAAAGGGATAGACATGTCAGAGTTTCATTAAGGAGTATATAAGGCAAGATGGATATCCTAACAAATAGGAGGCTACTTGGAGGTACTCATATTTACTTAGATGATGACTTGACACTTGAACAACAAGACAAGCAAGGGAATGGGGGAAAGTGAAATTAGCGAGAGAAACAAGAAAATGAGCTTGGTTGAAAAATGGGAAAGCCCAAGTCAGCGAGCGCTTAACAAATCAAAAATAGGGATGCAGGGCTCCCGAGGAGTATCTAAACATGGTAAGTTGGAATTGTAGAGGTTACCCATGGAGGAGAGGACTGGGATTGGGGCCCATAGTAGAAGGGAAAGAAATCATTATCCTTATGGAAATCCATGAGCATGAGGGTTGTAGGGTTCCAGAATTCGAAGGATACACTAAATTTTCAGTGTGGAACGAAGAGACTAGCACAAGGAAAGGACATGGAGGGATTGTTAGGATATTCCGACACATAGGAAATAATTAAGTATAACTTGGTCTAGTGTATAGTTAGGTAAAGTGTGTTTCTTTAGTATGTACCTTTTGTAACTTAAAATCCGACGATCACGATATGTTCTAGACATGAAGTGATCTGACGGTTCATTCTTTCCTCGGTATTACCGACACTTGATCCGTGGCTTAACACCCGATTGGTCCATGATATCTATTTAAAGAGCATGGAGGGTCATTTGTTAAGTAACTGTTCATGAGAGAAACTTAGGTAATTTTTCTTTCTTTTACAATAATAAATTGCCTCAAGTGGCTACATTGGCTCAGGCCGTGGACTATTTCCCTCTTTGAGGGTTTTAACCACGTCAAGAATATTGGTGTATTGATATGTGATCTGTTTGTGAACGATGTCCTTTGGTGTTATATCTAAGGAACTTACCCTGTAAATTCCTATAGGGATCACCATTCTAATAAGAGAAATGTGGAATGGAATAATGAAAGTGGAAAAATAAGATCCAAATAAGCAATTTATATGACTAAATATAACATACAACAAAGTAACATTCAAGCTGGCATCGTGTTACTTTGCCCCAAAAAACTCAAAGTTCTATAAGAAGACAAATTTAGATAAAGAAGACCCTTATGCTGCTTAAAAAAACATTTATGCTTTGAGGAGTTTAGGAGATATAGTTCTAATTGGCGACTTTAATGCCAGGACAACAAACAATTAGTGTATTCAGTTGGAAAGTGATGGGAATTTGGACAACAATCCTATTTGGTTAGAGGAGAACGAAGAGCACATGTGGAAAAAGACTTCTAAAGATGGGAATGGGAGTGTGTCACACTTTGGCGCTGAGTTGTTAGGCTTAAGTAGCCTCTATGAAATGGTAATTTGCAATGGCACAAAAGCTTGACCGACATCTAGGGACATCACGCGTAAAACCTACAACGGTTAAAGTTTGGTGGACTATGTAATATGCTCTTAGAGCTATGTTTTCAATTTGTTAAAGTTCAATATTGAGGCATGTCTTATTGAGATGAATTCTGACCATATGCCTCTCTATATTAAGTTGAGCATACACACAAGTGGGATACAGGAAGGGCAGGCCCAACAAGGTCATAAGAAAGTGCATGCAAATGGAAAAATACTCATAAATCAAGAAAATCAAGAGCTATTTTTTGCTGCTCTAAAACAACACTTTCAGTGGGAAGAAAAACAACATAGAAAACAAGGAAGACAATGCATAAATAGAATGCATTAGCAGCAATATGTTGATCCCTCTTAGCCACAAATCCTTAAAGGTTGCAAAAGATCTCGGCCTAAGAAGAGGGTCTCAAACACTTGTCCAACTAATCCTTGGTATGAGGAAGAGTGCAAGGCTATTAACATGTCTTTTAAGGAGAAGGAGATAAACAAGGAAAGTAGGAAATGTATAAAAATCTGATAAAAACACACACACACACACACACACACACACATATATATATATATATATTTTTAATGTAACTTCAAGAAGGAATGAATTAATCTCGTTGGGAAAGCACAACCCCAAAGGATTCTGGTGTGAACTAAACAAAAGAGAAAGCAACTAGATAATAATATCTCAAATACACATTGGTTGGAATAGCAAAGCTGCTATATGAGAGAAAACAAGAGAAAAGTAGCCCCGCCCATAATCAACACTGCAGCCAAGTCATTTTCAGTGGAGAATGTCAAGCGTGGTATACAAATTTTAGCAAATGGTAAAGCCCAAGACATTGATGGGCTACATGCATAATTTTTAAAATGGGGTGTTGAGATATTGGCCCCAATCATTCATCAACAACATCACACAAGGCAATTTTCCAGTTGAATGAACAATAAGTGTTGCTATCCCTCTTTACAAAAGTGGAGACATCAATAATCCCTTTAATTATCACACTATTATGGTCAATCCTCTTCTTGGAAAATTGTTTGGGAGCATGATGGAGACTAGAATTAACAGGTGGGCAGGAAAAGAGGGTAAAAGAGAAAAATGACAGGTTGTTTTTAGGCCAAGCCACTCTACAATTGATCATTGCATCACTCTAAGGCACTTCATCAAAAAAGTAAGGGAAATTTAGGTGGGGAAGCCTTTTGTTGCTTTGTTGATTTCAAAAAAGATTTTGACACTATCCCTAGGGATAAAATTTGGAGAAGAATGGAAGAGCTTGGAATCTCAAGTGAATAGTCCATAAACTGTATGAGAAAGTTAGAGCTAAAATTAGAACTAAAGAGGGATTTTCAGAATGCTTTGGTAGTGACACTGGGGCCAAGTAGGGGTGCCCCCTTTCCCCCACTCTATTTGGTTTATATATTGATAAGCAAGAAGAATGGCTAAACAACACCAGTGGAGAGGGTATTCAACTAGCGGGTTATGTGGTGAAGCTACTTATGCTGACGATCTTATCCTAACTGCAAAATCTGCTCATGGTTCAAGAGATCACTTGAAGGCCTTAGATATTTTTTGTCAAGAGGTTGGGATGCAAGTAAACACTAGCAAAACCAAAGTCACGATCTTCTCTTTGAAGCGGAAAAAACAACAGGTTAAGTTTATATTTGAGGAAAAATCCGTGGAGATAGTGGAAGAATACAAGTACCTAGGAATTGTTTTTCACAACAGGGTTAGTTGGGAGACATGCATAACTAAAAGGATCCAAGGGGGATGGAGAGTTTCTTACCTTCTTCAGAATAGATGCATGAAAACAGAACTATGGGACTAGAAAACCAAGAAAACTCTTTTTGAAGTGTTGGTTACCCTGATTATCCTCTATGGATATGAAGTTTGGGGGAGCAACATGTCAAATCACAAGTGGAGACAACTAGAAAGAATTCAAAAGCACTTAATCATTAGTAACCACAAAGTCAAGTCAATGGTCCCATATGAGATCTTGCTAGCTGAGGCTGGAATGTTCCCGATGGAGGCTTCAATAATCATTCGTTTGTTAAGTTATTTAAAAAAAGTGGAAAGCATAGATGAACACCGTTGGCCCAAGATGATTGTTGTAGAGGAGCTAAACTGTAGGAAGAAAACTTGGAGGAAACAAAATGACAAGTGGATGAGCAAATGGGGAATAAATTGGTAAGATTGTCCTAACTCTAAAGAGGAGATAAAAATTGGGTACTTGAAAAATTTAGGATTACCATGTGGGAAAACAGATGGGCAGAAAAAGAGTGCTATGTGCCAAAAATTTCAACCCATCAAAGTCATATGATGAAAAGGCTTATTTGAGTGCCACAATCAAGGGAAAGGCTAAAACTTTAATAGTGCAACTGAGGATTGGATCTCACTATCTTATGTGTGAAACAAGTAGATAGATAACACCCAAGGAAGAGTGAGAAGTAAGAACTTGTATCTTTGTAAGAAAGGAACAGTTGAAACTAAATGACACTTCATCATGGAATGTCGAGCTTATGAAGACTTTTGCAACTAGTTTAAAAATAATATAAATGTAGACAATTTGAAGAAACTAAATGACACTTCATCATGGAATGTCCAGCTTATAAAAACATTTGTAAATAGTTTAAAAATAATATAAATATAGACCATTTGAGGAAAGTGCAAATTTCAGGGCGAAAAGGCTCTTTTAGAAAAAAGCTTGAGATTATAATGTTTGTTTTGGTTTGAAGTATAGATCCCTTAAACCGCTGGTTCTCGTGGACTTCATAAAAATTCGTTCAATTAATACAATTTATGTCGTATTTTCAAATATGTCAGTGTAATCGTAAGTATTTATTTCCGATTATTTCCGAGCGTTGACCACTAGTGGGTTGCATGATGCATCCCTCATTTAGATCCGTATTTATTTGGATTTCATCTTATTTCGGTTCCGATGGCGTGGCGGCGGGCCCCGACCAATTTTTTTTGGTACTTAAAGCCATTTCTGACGATGTCAAGAAATGCAATGCTCTCAACAATGGCAGAACAACAGCCCACCCATAAGCAGGATCCCATAATGCCACAATCCAGTACTATGGAGGGAGTGCGAGAATGGCTAGAAAAGATGGCCAACAATTTGCCCCCTTCAATTGATGAGCTGCCTTCAGGTTTCTACGATGCTCTACTTCTGCAGGGTACCCAAGTCGATCACGCAGAGCCTGGACGAATCGTTTGTAGTCTGAGAGTCCCTGCACGCCTTGTGGTAAGACAGACACCTTAATCTCCATTGACCCATAATAATAAGATTAACTGATATCACTTGCATCAATTGTTTTCGAATCCTCAAATATAAACCCATTTTGTTTTTAATAGGATTTGTGTGGGTTAAAAACTTGTTTTTATTTGTTGTGGATGAAATTTTCTGTTGTAATTCAATGAATTCAATGACTTTTTAGGTCTATTTCAAACTATTTTTTTCTTATAAATTAGATTTTCCTAGAATTCGAATTAAACTACAATATTGTGCAAGTGGGTGTTAAAAATTGCAGCAGCCACATACGCCCCAAAATAAAGACAGACTCCAGAAAAAATGAATGGATTAAGAATACCCACAATGGCTGGATGAATAATATCCACCATGACTATTTCACATAATGTTTCGAGAAAATATAATCTATATAACATTCGTTACCTGTTGGACTTCTGCGTTACACAACTGAGCTCTGTGCTGAATCATGACGTTCAGATGTAGATGGGTTTTACTGTTCATTCTTCCCTTGTTCAAGCAGGATTGTTGGATCCTTTTTGCAAGGATGATTCGGAGAGGCCTTAGGTATTTGGGACCGCTGCTATGGGCATAAATGGAGTGACGGTGATGATGGAAAATTTGTAAGTAGAGAACGCGGACCTCCCAAGTCATGGTGAGCTTCTTTTGACATTGACTTGGTCGAAATATCTGCAATCATCTTTTCAGTTGGCATGTACTATCAATTTGTCTTTCATGAACTCTGATGAAATACTGTGTTTGGTCTTCGTATAAAAGGCTGCATTTCTCCACAGAAGATACAACTTTAATTTTCACATTTTAAAGTTATTGGGTCATTATGAATTTCATCATTTTCCTCCAACATTCTCTGTAGCCAAATAAGACCACGGTCTGCTAATGATGCTCCATACTCTGCGTCAGTTGAAGGCCTGGCAGCAAGTGGCAACAGGTGTTTGCTTCTGATTAGCCTGAGACACTTATGCCTCCACCCAACAAGTAACACCATCCGCTCGATAAATGACTTGTGTCCCTGCATCCTCTGCGATATGCATTTGTGAATATCGGCAGGTTTGCCGTTGGTGACTTTGGTATGTGTTGTGTCATGGTGGAAAGAGCTCTCAGAAATTGGAATGTCATCCACCACATTCTGGAAGTCGAGACAATATATGGAAGAAGGATGGTCAGTGGGCATGGATCCAAAATTTGGAGTGCAAATAATAATAATGTCAGCTTATTAGGGTCCACTAGAGTTAGCTCCCCTAACATCTGAGGCTGAATGGAGAAAACTTAGGATATAAGATTGTCTAGAAGAGGACATGGAAGAGGCTCTGGACTGCATATTGCATTGTTGCTTGCAAGAGGTTGGCCACCGCTAGTGCATTGGTCCTCTCGTCTGACTGTTGGTATGGGATTTGGATTGAGTCATTGACAGTGCTGCTTGGGATTTTCCCCATTCTTCTTATTCAACCCTTAGAGTCCCTTTTTTAAAGTGTTACTTGTTTGTTTGGCAATCAAGCCTATAGATGCATCTTGTCATCTCAATAAACTATAGGATTGGCTTCACTGGAGGGATAAAATGATGATCCATCATGGTGGGGTTGATATATCTCTAATATGAATGAGTGGCTTTGGGTTCATGCAAAAATAAATTCTCGTTTTTATGTTTGGTCGGGTAGTCAAAGTTATTTTTTCCTCTTTTCCCTTTGTTGCCATTAAATTTTAGTTTGTTATTTTGTCTTTTATTTTCCCTTATTTCTAGTGTCAGCTAGGCTCCAATTAGTTTCCTTTGGTTTTTGAGCTAAAGAAGTTGTTTTACATATGCATGAGTAGTCACAAGGCATAGATTGTCCTTGTTTTATTCCCTTTTTAGCAATTTTTAGTGTTTGGTCAAAATTCCAAATCTAATATTATTATGCACCTAATGAATCTTTGAGATTTTGGTTGTAATGTCCTCTACGAATTGAGGATGAATGAAGGACGAAATAGCCTATCGATCCCTATAGGCTATAGTCTTCAATAAAGGGGAAAACCCCAAAATATCCGATTTTGGGTGAGTTTTGGGGTAGTTGGGCACAAAGAAACCCAAAATTGGGGTTTGGAGTAAAACTTACTCAATCAATTAAGAAGAGGGGACCCCTCTAGGAAATCTATAAATATAGGAGGGTTGAATTCATTTTGGATCATCGTGGTGGATTATCTCATTTGCCTCTTGAGCATTAGCTTTGAGGGTTTTAAGACCCCTTTCTCCCTGTCAATTTCAGTGTTGAACGATTCCACCCTAGTTGACACATTTTCTATTTTTCCTCATTCTGTTTTGGCATAGGAAAGACATCTGAAGGGCAACGAAATTTTTGGTTGGTTCTTGTTCTAAGGCATCATAATTCTTGATTGGTTCTTGCCCTAAAAGCGAGGTAAAGCAGTGGAATTGTGGCACAACACTAGTTTGAAGGTTCCAAAGTTCATGTAGAGTATGAACCCTAATTTCTTGAAGCATAACCTATTCTGGATAATCAACGAGGAGGGTTTCAACGCAACAATAGCTTGATATTTGTCTTTGACTGGGAACGCTGTTAAAATTGGCAACTAGGGCCAAACTCCATGTGCGTCACTTTATTTATGGCAGCTGATATTTTTCCTAGAGTCTTCTTGTCGAGAGGTGTAGGATTGATCTAAAGATCATCCGATTCCGACAAGTAATTATGGAGAAATGAATTTATTTGTATTTACTTGACAAATTGTCAAGGTCATCCAGCAACTAAATGTGTGGCACACATGCCCAGCAAATCATATAAGTACAAGTGATGTTGAGTCATTATGAACTCATCTCATCAGTCGTCTTCTCTCTCTCCTATGCATTAGATGAGCCTCTCTCTCTCACACGTGTGGCTGAAGAAGGAAGACACTGATTCTGGTTAGTGCAACGTTGACTTGGGTTGACCTCGCTGCAGGTGGACTGATTGGATAGCGTTGACCAGCGTGGAGGCCTTCTTGACTGTGGATTGGGTTGGGCAGCCTCTCCTAAGCTAGCTGCGGTTCTGTTCAATACTTTTGACTAGGTGACCACTCCTTTGACTAGTGTTGACTGTCAAGGAGCTGCCGCAGGTTTGACCAGACTTTGACCAGATGTTGACTACTGTTTGATTGAGGTTTGTGGACTATTTTGGGCTGCTGAAGATAGCTGTTGAAGACCAAGTTCTTCAAGTTGACTAGAAGTCAATCCGGGGCTGTTTTGACCAAGTTTGACTTTGCTGATTTAGGGTTTGCTGTTGCTGTTATAAAATTACAGAATTATGAATTGTACTATTTCTCTCTGCTGAACTATTGAAGATTAAAGAAGAATTGATCAAAGGGTTCCCTCGCATTGGGGTTTGTCCATAGCTAGCAGCCACATCTTGTGTCTCTTGTCTTGGCTTGTTTTTTGTCGATCGTTTAATGTTCTATCTGCACTTTACTTTATGTTTATGTGATTGCTAAACAGTGGCTAATAATTTTTTTTGAAGTAAACTGCTCTAAGCATAGAACATACGATAGTCTAACATGGTATCAGAGCTGAGGTGAAGACAAAGCCCAAGCAAGAGCAAGAGCTAGAGCAATCACCGAAGGCTGTTGAAGCAATCTTAAAAGAAGTCATGGGGTCTTTAGCACACTTCCCCACTGAAGACAAACTCCGCGAGAAGTCTGACTATCACGGATGGAAGATGTCTCTCTATCTGACATTAGAAGAGTGGGAAGTGTTGGACCATGTGAGAGGCAGAATTGTTGAGCCTCCATCAAATGCATTCGCTGCTGCAGGGAACAATTGGACCAGGGGAGAAGTCAAAGCAAAGAAGATCATCTGGGACTCTATCGACAAGCGCCTGGTGGCCTATGTTTCCGAGCTGACCATCTCCAAGGAAATATACGATAGACTGGTGAGTTCATTTAAAGTTAATGATGCAAATCAAGTTTTGTTCCTTAGAAATAAGCTGAAGGAAATTAAGAAGGGCAAAGATGAGAGTATGCAAGCATATTTCTTGAGGATCACCGAGATCAAGAATGATCTCCTATCTATTGGGGAAGTAGTTCCTGATAGGGAAATGCCTATCACAACTCTCGGTGCGCTGCCACCTGAATGGTATATATTCAGGACTACTCTTCTCAACAATAATGTAATTCTTGGATTTGAGGAATTGATGGCAAGATGCATTCAAGAAGAAACAAGGATGGAAGAGCAAGAAATGCCGCACTTAAAGGCAATTCCTTTGCCTTTTATTCTCATGCTAAAAGAAGAAACTATTCCGGGGCTAAATCCAAAGGAAAAGCCAGACCGAAAGGTGGAAGAAAAGGACGATGTTACAATTGCAACAAAATGGGCCACTATGCGAGGGAGTGCCCTGATAAAAGGGACTCACACCATGACGATGATCAAATTCACTTTCAAGGAAATCAAAGGAATGGCAGGTCCAATGGTAGAGATAAAAGGAATGCTGGAAATCAAGGAAGAGGTCAACCCTTCAAGAAGGCAAGAAACTCCAGGTATGAATCTAATGTTGTTAACAATAAGCAAGATGAATATTATCTAGCAGTGACCCTCTCTACTACTGCTCCCCTGGACTCGCTGGGAAATTGGCTTATTGATAGTGGTGCCTCAAGGCACTTCACTGGTTACAAAGAAGCTCTCTCTAATTTGATAGAGAAGGAGATCAACCTGGAAATTGTTCTTGGGGACAACTCAAAATATCCCGTGAAAGGCGTAGGGAATGCTACTCTTCAATTGGATTAGGGAATACAATTCATTTACAAGAAGTCTTATATGTACCTGATCTAAAAAAGAACCTAGTGTCCATTTCAGGCTTCAGCAATGGAAGACAAAGGCTACAAGGTGGCCTTCATCGATGGTAAGGTACGTGTATGGAAAAAGAACTTTAAAGATGCTTTCACTCTTGGTTTTCGAGTTGATTCATTATATCAGGTTGGAGGAAGTCCGCTGGGTGTCATGTCTTGTGACACATCTCTTCAGTTCGAACTATGGCATCGAAGGTCTGCTCACCTTCATTATAAAGCTCTACTCGATGTGAGAAAAATGGTGACCGGGATGCGGAGTTCAAATTAGAGCAAGAAGGTGTATGTCTAGGATGTGCCGAAGGAAAGCTCAAAAGGGGACCATTCCCCTGAAGCCAAAGCAAGACCTTCGATATATTGCAGTTGGTTCACTCAGACATATCTGGTATGATGCCTGTGAATTCCTTGGGAGGATATTTATATTACCTCACTTTTACAGATGATGATTCTTGCAAGGCTTGGATATACTTCTTGAAAAAGAAGGATGAAGTGTTCTCTTGGTTTCGTCACTACAAAGCCTTGATCGAGAATCAAGCCGAAAAGAAGATCAAGACCTTAAGGACTGATAATGGGACTGAGTATGAATCCAATGAGTTCCATGACTTTCTAAAGAAGCTGGCATTAAGAGGGAGACTACAACACCATATACTCTTGAGAAAAATGGTGTGGTGGAAAGGAAGAATCGTACGATTGTGGAAGCTGTCCGCGCTATGCTCCATGATCAAAGACTTTCGAAGTTTCTATGGGCTGAAGCTGCGAATACCGCCATATATGCGCAAAACCGATGCCCTCATCAAGCATTGGGTTCCATGACTCCCAAAGAGATGTTCACTGGTAAGAAACCTGACGTATCTCATTTTCGAATTTTTGGAAGTCCTGTATATTTTCATGTGCGGAAAGAGAAAATGAATAAATTGGGTGCATTTGGAAAGAAAGGAATCTTTGTGGGCTATAGTGAAAATACTAAGGGCTATAGAATCTATGTGGCTGGTCAAAGGGAAGTCGAGATTAGCCATGATGTCACCTTTGACGAAGATATGGCTCTTAGCAAAGTTGACAATCTTCCTACTCTAAGGGAATCTAAGGAAGCCGACACTAGGAAACTGGAGGAAAAGGAAGATGAGACGATGCCTGATGTAGAAGAACCTATGGATCCTATTGATCCCCCTCTGCAAGAGCCTTCCTCTTCTACGAAGAGACCTTCATGGTTTAGGGGGACACTTGATGATACTGAAGGACACATTACACCCAGAGGGACTTTCCGGGAAAGTAAAAAGCCGACCAGGTATCAGGGATACTTGACCATCATGAGCACGATCATCCAAAATGAGCCTTCATCATTTGCAGAAGCTGTCAAGCACCAAGTCTGGAAGGATGCTATGACTGCGGAATACGAGTCCATCATGAAAAATGATGTCTAGGATGTGGTCCCTAGACCCCAGGACAAAGCCGTTATCACTTCGAAATGGCTTTACAAGATAAATCATGGAGCTGATGGAAGTGCTGAAAAGTATAAGGCTCGTTTTGTCGCTCGTGGCTTCTCTCAGAAGGAAGGTATAGACTATGACGAGATATATGCTCCTGTTGCCCGATATACCACCATTCGCTCGATCATAGCCCTTGCTGCTTCGCAAGGATGGAACCTACATCCGATGGATGTCAAGATCGCATTCTTGCATGGTTCAATCAAAGAGGAAGTCTATGTGGAGCAACCCGAAGGATTTGAGATTCATGATCGGGAATCTCATGTGTGCAGGTTGAAGAAAGCCCTTTATGGGCTAAAGAAAGCACCCCGAGCGTGGTATGAGAGGATCGATAGCTACTTGATGAAGCTGGGATTCACTAGCTGTGAAGCCGACCCTAACCTTTACTTTAAGGTTGAAGATGACAAACCTCTCATACTGGTGCTGTACGTTGACGACCTCTTTCTGAGAGGTGCAAACCCTCTCATTCTCAAATGTAAGAGGGAGTTGGCGTCCGAGTTCGAGATGAAGGACCTAGGACTGATGCACTATTTCCTAGGACTGGAATTATGGCAGAAACCAGGGGAGATTTTCCTGTCTCAAGGAAAATATGTGGTGAAGATATTGGAGAGATTCAGTATGGTAGACTACAAGCCCATGACTACCCCGATGGAGCTTGACTTCAAGAAGTTAAGCAGTAGTGCTGCCGGACCTGTTTTACAAAATGCTATTGAGTATCGTCAACTCATCGGAGCATTGATGTTCTTGGTGAACTCCTGTCTGGATATATGCTTTGTAGTCAACACATTGAGCCAACATATGGTTGAGCCTCACCACACACATTGGATTGGTGCCAAGAATCTGTTGAGATATCTTCGTGGCACAATCACTCATGGGTTGAGATACATTGCTGGAAATGTGAGACTTCATGGATATATTGACGCTGATTGGGTAGGCAGTGTGGTGGATCGAAAAAGAGCACTTCTGGGTGTTGTTTCTCTTTGGGATTTGCCTCGATATCCTAGATGAGCAGGAAGCAGAAGTCGGTGGCTTTGAGCACCGCCGAGGCAGAGTACATTGCTGCTAGTATGGCCTCTTGTGAGGCGGTCTAGTTACGGAAGCTCTTCAGTGAGCTGTTTGGATTTACATTGGATACTAGCGTGATCCTGTGTGACAACCAGAGCGAGATTCGTTTATCAGAGAATCCTGTGTTTCATGATCGCTCCAAGCATATCGATATCAGGTACCACTATATCCGAGATATGGTGCAGCGGGGAGCAATAAGGCTCCAACATATCGATACAGATGAGTAGGTCGCCAACATTTTGACGAAGCCCTTGGGAAAGGTCAAATTCTGAGTTTCCGAGAACGAATTGGTGTTATTGGGAGAACCTCGTATGAGGGTCGTGTATGATATGCATACATTGAGCTTTGGGAGCTCCGGGGGGGCGCGGGGTACTTCTTGGAGCGACATGCGACCACATGGCGACTCACCCTCCCCTGGTGGTGCGCTATGTACATGGTGAATGGTTCAACCTTCCCCTGTGACGCCCTGTGGCGACAATGGGACAAGATGATTAGTTCTCTTGTGGGCTAGGATGATTAGTTCTTCCGTCGCAACTGTTGGATAGGATGATTCGTTCTCCTGTGGACAGGATGATTAGTTCTCCTGTCGAGACATCCTACCCATGCAGTTTGGGACTCATGGGAAGTACCTCTCATCTGATCAATGAGTAGGGAAATGGGGTTAGGGATCATTAGTAGTACTATCGATGGACGCATCGTTGTATCTATCATACTCCCTATGCTAGGATGACCTCCATTGATTTGGGAATAGTGAGAGTGGTATGACACACTCTGAGATTGACTTCGGGTTAGTGAAGGATGGTATGATACATCCTCGATCATTTCTTCTTCTTCATAGTTCAGCAGAGCAGAGCCAAGTAGTGGAAGGCAGTGCATTTGATGGCAGAGATAGGATCGACGGTCAGAAGGATTAGCAGATGGAGTTCTCCCTAGTTGAGAGGGAGTGTTAAAATTGGCAACTAGGGCCAAACTCCATGTGAGTCACCTTATTTATGGTAGCTGATATTTTTCCAAGAGTCCTCTTGTCGAGAGGTGTAGGATTGATCTAAAGATCATCTAATTCCAACAAGTAATTATGGAGAAACGATTTTTTTCCCCTTGGAAAAATCGTAATTTTATTCATAAGACAAAATTACATATTGTAGATGCTAAATAACATATGCAAAATGAGCTAATTCTGTTCACACAGAATACATAAGAGAAACTAGAAATTAAAACAACCTATTCTTTTCTTCCTTTCTTCTTTTCCACTTTTCTCCAACCTCCAGTGTTGGGAGTGGAAGTTACAATGGACATTTGATTTTCATTTGTGTGTATAGGATATTCTTTGTCAGAACCAGATCCCTCTGATCCATGAGTTCGTTTGCTGTTATGTACTTCCATTCCTGTATTTTGGGACTCCTGATGCGATAAGGTGTTGTTGGGCCTCAAAACGCAGGCAGTTGTAGGGTCTATCTCCTCCTTTCGAGTGTTGGTTTGGTCCTTCTGTAAATCATATGGATTGGGTGAACAACTGTAATTAATTTAAATAAATAATAGAAAAGGTGAAGAGTCACCGTGAGATGAAATGAACAGTCTCTCCCTCCTGTATATAATAATGAACAACCTGAATGAATTTCATGATTTGTTTTGAGGAGTTACCTCCTGGTTTGACATGGTATCAGAGCTAGCGCCATTTTTGGCTTCCCTCTTTAACTTGTAACTCCTTTATGCCAGTTCTACAGTCTGCCAAATTCTTGTCATCCTCAGTCTTCGAGTGATTCTCGCTCCTTGGCGCGTATGAACGCCCGTTCTGCGTTTTTTGTGTTGGCGTGTTTGAAAACCAGTGTGGAGATTGGGTTGAGGCGTTACAAACTGTTGCGGTATGAGAATTGAGCCATTAAGCCATTCAATTGATACGCTGCTCCAATGCTATTGCTGTTCAGAGCCATTTTTAGCTTTCGTGCAGTAACTCCCCATTTCTGCAGCCTGCCATATTCTCTGTCCTTTTGTATCTGCGTTAGTCTCGCTGTTTAAAAAAAAAAAAAAAGTTTCCTGTGTAATACACATGGCTGGGAGGTGTACACTGTAATACCTCTGGCCTCCACTGCATATTTGTGTTAGGTATCTTCTACTTTCTTCATCGAATAAGAACTGCACTCCACCTTTTTGTTTAGAAATTCCTGGTTAGTGGTATGTTTTCGTTGGATCAGATAATACAATACTTTTTCTCTGAGCTCTCTCCACCGGTCGCCATACCGCGTTCCCACACCACCTCACTGGTTGTGGCATCACACTCCCCACTGCACTTTCATGCCTCCATACTCCCATCCCTTGAATGATGCGTTGAATGTTGTTGAATGCGCAATGGAATCACACTCCGCCCTCTTCGTATGTTGTGTTAAAATATTCGAAGAGCTACATTGAACATGTTGAATGTTATGTTGAATCTGAACTGCGGTAGCCATTGAAGCAGTTCTTGAGCAGATCGTGCGTTGGTCTGGATTGCATAAGTTTTGTGCGCTGGTCAAAGTTGGCATTGCATTGTATGGAGAGTGCGAATGGTGTGTTGAACGATTTAGTTAGTGCAGTGTGTGCATTTTTAAAGTGTGAATGCCGAATGCTGCTGCAATAACCATATGCGTTGAGCTCTTGTAAAAATCGATTAATGTGTTGGTTGGGATATAAAAGATTATTTATATTTTGATGATTGTGTGCACAAGAACCTGACTTATGATTTTTTTTGGCCCCCTGCAATTTCTTTCACGATTTTGTGCCCCTGTTTTGTAAGACATTGCAGCTTGTTTCGTGGTTGTCATAAGAATTCAGAATATTGCTACTACAATGCAATTTTTTCTACATCAAAAGCACATTTTTTTGCCAGCAAATTTTTTTTTATAGGACTCAGATTTTACAATGCATTCAATCATATCCATTGTGGGAGTAGTTCTCACTGGCAAGGAGAACTATCCTGAGTGGTCTCGGAAGATAAAACACACCCTCATTTTCAATGAGTTGTGGAAAGGAGTGTGTGTTGGAGATAGAGACAAAGAGCCAGAACAACCTACCTCAGACAAGGAGTTCGCTATTTGGGAAAATAAGAACAACAAAGCCTATGCATTGACTACAACATCAGTAAGTGAAGAGGTGAGTCGCCATATTTCGCCATTTTTAAATGCTTTCGAAGCCTTACAAAAACTGGAGGAACTCTATGACTCACACTCTGCACTTGAAGTTGTTCAACTCATGATTAAATTCTTCACTCTTGAATTACAAAATAATGATCCTCTTGCTCTTGCATCCGAAGTAAAATGGAGCATAAAAACTTCTTGATAAACATAAATATATATAGAAATATTTTATTAATAAATGAATTGACAGATGATGCCGTTTACAATGGGGTTTCCTGGCTTAAATACTGCCATGGGCACCCTTTGGGGAAAGGGCATGATCTTATGATCGTGCCCTTTCGTCTAATTAATCCTAAAATTAAATAATAAATCTAAAATTAAAGACTAACTAATTTTTTACATAACATTGCCTTCCTCTCGAAAAAATGCTTTGTCCTCAAAGCATATGTAACGACGGATGTTGTTGACAAAATGCCTCATTCTCCAAAGAAGCGTTTTCTTCGGGTAAGTTCTTCCACTTGACCAGATATTCCAAGATGATCAAAGTCACACACTTTTAAAGGTCTTGGATTAATCTCTCAATTTCTGTTTTTTGGAGATGTGTATATCGGTATGGCTTGATGTTGACGGGGTTTGACCCTGCCTTGACTTATATTCTATGCTTAATTTCCCTATTAGGCTGCATCTTCATAGGTAGGTCTTGAAATACTTTTTCATGCTTCTGAATCAGATCTTGTATCTTTGGTGACTCTTCTCTGGTCATATTTGCAGATAACATTTCTAGCTGGTGACATTGTACTACATAAGCAGGTGCCCCTTTTCGACTTAACTTCATCATCTGAGATGATGATACAACTTGATTTTCTGGCGCTTCGAATCCGTGCAGCTTGTACTTCTGACCTCTCCATTTGAATTTTATAAATTGTACTTGATGGTTGGCTGCATAAGTACCTAAAGTTCGTAGCCATTGGATACCTAAGACTACATCTACTCCTCCTAATGGTACCGTGAAGAACGGAGACTCTAGATTAAAATCTTGAATCTGCAAATTGACCTTATGGCATTTCCCCACCTTTTCAATCTTCTTATCGTTAGCTACCATCACTTTCATGTTTGGCAAGGGAAATGAAAAGATATTGAATCTCTTTGCCATGGTTGCATCTAAAAAATTGTGTGTGCTTCCAGAGTCGATGAGAACCACTATGTTGTTCTTCTTTATGTGTCCTTTTAACTTTAAGGTCTGAGGTTGTGATATACTTGTCATGGCTGATAATGACACTTGCGGAATACTCCCGTTATCTAATTCAGGTGAGAATTCTGGGGCATCTTCCATTTCTTCTATGTCAGAATGTTCACTGTTTGAATCATTGGTTGCTTCACAATTATATAAGTTCTTTAGTTCTTTTCCTTTAGCACATCTATGTTTGGGGTCCCACTTCTCACCACAGCGTTTACATTTACCCTCTTTTATCCTT